>VSWD01000001.1:32892854-32934055 GCA_033119305.1 Pinctada imbricata | reverse complement strand
CCCGACAAAAAAGAAACGCACCACTTAATCTTCATTCTATAAAATGAATTATGTACATGTAATCTATAGGTATTCTATTCTTTTCCATCATAAATCGTAGGTATACGAGTGACTGTCAAAAGCCAAACGAATCCGTCTTCATGATCAGACACAGCGCCATGATAAAGACACTTGGTTCAAAACGCAATGTCACAGAATGACTTTTAAGAATTCCGTTCACTTTTTAGAAATGATTAAAGCTGTTAAACCCATCCAAATTGATATAACAGGCATTGCGATTTGTTTTTTCAACGATGATAAACAATATTTCATAAATACAAAGTCATTTAATTGCTTCAAATGACGTCATCAAACAACAAATCTAAATTTGAGAAAAACATCCCAAACATCAATTCATTTGAAAATGAAGTCCGTGGTTTCATATTTTTTTCTCCCTCTAATATGTCGCAAAGCACAAAATTACCCTACTACAATTAGCATCTGACCTTTTTTTGCAAGCGCAATTTTCAGAAACAATACCTCAATCTTGACAGGTCAATTTTATGTGTATTTTCAATGGATTTGGACGTTATTTTAAGCTTTTCTTGTATTTCATATGATTATGTTAATGTGATGTTAAAGATAAATCTGCAACAGATAAATAATGATGGCTGAAGATGAATTTACTGTTCTTTTGGGATCAAAATTGCAAAATATTGATATCCTTTATTGTAAAATATAACCCAATATACGGAAATTTCCAATAAGACATTCAATTTTCAGATTTATTGGAATATCTTTACTACATTTGAATAGAGAAACCAGTATTCATCCACATTTTTACTGAAAATTTGCTGAAAATGGTCAATTAACAAAAATTCAGAAGGATACCAAACCTGCGGCCATGCAACAGGAGCTAGAAACAACGTGCTTTATTCAGCACTATCATTGTGATATGTCACGAAAAAATGATCGAAACGTCTTTTATCCGCGGCTATTCGAGTGCTGGAAAAAGGAAACTATAATCATATTTCTAACTGAACATTTATAATCAATGAAAAAAACGCTATATAATATGATGTGCGTTTCTTTTTTTTTTTTTTTTTTTTTTTTGTCGGGTATATATGTATTTTTGCGAGGTAATAGATGTGCTCATATATATGAGATACACATTAAGATCTATATATGCACAACCAATGTTATTATTTAACGCGCATTACATGTACGATAAATGCACTTGCTGTGTGTTGCATAACCGTAACAAAACAAAAATCAAGACACGTATTCTCTATATAAGTAAAACAAAGTCGATGAGTTGCAATACATTTTTTTGCGTCATGTCAAACAATATATTACGTTTATTTTCCAATACTGTTTTTTTTTTAATTGAATAAAAGTATGACTACTAGTACGGTGACCAAGGGTATGAAAAATTAATTTTAATTGACATTCAAGGTACATGGCTAATAGATGCATGTTATAAAAGTTTAAAGCCTTTTTCTTTCATATACAAGGTGTCGTAAGAATTGAATCAGGTGCGAAAGTGGTGTTTTTGGGATAAACATGATTTCTGTGAAGGAAAATCACTGAAAACGAGAAAATATCTACAATTCTTTCATGTCTTCAAATTTGGAAGATTAGGTTATATGAAAATGTAGTGTTTAAAATGCCTTTTCGAATTTTCTATAAACCAATATTTATCTCTAAATATATATTTGTGTTTTAGGCTTTACGAATATTTGATAAAATTTAAAGTAAGTTTCAGATGTAGTTGTCTCCCAATACCATTATGCAGCCCCTAGATGATTATTTTATGATATACAAAATAAATATAAGGTATACACTTTCTGTTGATATAATTTTTTGTTGTAGATTTCTTTGCGAAATTTGCCAGATTTGAATTTTTTTTTTTGTATTCAAACCAGCTTTTTGAATTCGGTCATTCTTTAATACATAGCAAGAGTTCCAATTGTGAGTTGTGTTTAAATATATGTTCCATTGCTAAAAATGTCTTTGATTTCAGGATTTTGTCGATATGTATCATAAATACATTTATTTTTGTATATTTCAATTTTGAGGAAAACGCTTTTTTCATACAAAAACAACAAAATTCTAGGTATTTTTGTACAATATTCAAACATCTTTCAGCCGGTTATCGAAATCAATTTTCTCAAAATAATTCCACATATTTGTGATGAAGTAGGCGCCCTCTTTTACAAAAAAGATTGAAATTATCTCATATTTTGTCAAAAAGTGTCTTTTACCATCGAGTAGTAAAAGTATCAATGATAAGAGTGATATCATTTGTGGTTGTCGTCAGATGACCATACTTTGAAAAAAGCAATATTCGATTGATTTTGATATTGCCTAAAAATTTGCTTTTTTTTCACAGCAATAGATGGTTTTCTAAGAAAGTTTTGCAGTTATGAAGAAATAAAACATTAACAAATCCGGAAAGGTTTATTCCTAATTACTCGATAGAACCGATCTTTGGTTTATAATTCCTTATGTAGTGAAGAGTTAGATGCTTCCATGTCATTATTTAATTTTTTTTTAAGTTTTGCATTAATCCGTCTTTCATTTTGAGGATTTTGAATACCTTCTTTCGCTAGGACCGTTGGTGTAACTACGTTCTTTAGATCTGTCGTGTTTTCAGATTGTACCTAGTTGTGGATTGCTTACAATTTAATATAACAAGCATGACATGCTTACTCTTTCTATGCATCTTGTATCACTCTTGTATAAGATGTGGATTTTAAAGAATTCGAAGGAATTTTTAGAACATCTGAAATCCACTCATTTTAGTAAAGTTCATTCGATCAAAGCCTTTGATTTTTCGACACTTTACACTACAATTCCACATTCTAAATTGAAAGAAAGACTCCCAAAAATTATAAGTATTGCACTTACAAGTAAGAACGGTAATCGCAAATACAAGTTTATTGTTGTGAACTATGACAAAACCTACTTTGTAAAAGAAAAGTCCGATTCTGAAAATAAGTACACTGAAACAGATATTATTCAGATGTTAAACTTTTTGATCGACAACATTTTTGTGGTGTTTGGAGGAAAGGTATTCCAGCAAATTGTCGGAATTCCAATGGGGACGAATTGTGCCCCACTCCTTGTCGACATTTTCCTTTACTCGTAAGAAGCTGAATTCATTCAATCTTTGGTCTCTGAAGGGAAAAGATACTTAGCTTCTGACTTCAACTTCACTTACAGATACATAGACGATGTGTTGTCCATCAATAATCCAAAATTGGCGGATTATTTGATCAGTATCTATCCTTCAGAGCTTGAAGTCAAAGAAACTACTGAGACAAATAATTCAGCATCCCATTTGGACATAATGTAGTCCTATGACACCGATGGTCACATGAACACCTCACTCTATGACAAACGTGACGACTTCAATTTCAGCATTACAAACTTTCCTTTTCTGAGTAGCAACATCCCTTCATCTCCAGCTTATGGCGTATTCATATCTCAATTAATACGCTATGCGAGAGCAAGTACCAAATACATGGATTTTGTTCTGAGAGCTAGGCGTCTTCCAGATTAGCTTCTCAGTCAGGGATATGTTTGTGACCGACTAACATCGTCACTGAGGAAGTTCTACGGTCGATATGGGGAACTCGTCATACACTATGATGTCCCACTCTCCAGAATGATGGATGATATTTTGTCATAGACCATTTGAACCATCCAACCAAAGATTGTACTCTATGTCTTCCGAAATGGAAGTAACCGGATGTGACAGTTCTACCGAATTGAAGCGGCGGGTGTTGCATGCAAGCAGGAGATGCTTACTCGTCCTGGGCACCTGGTCTTACTCCCATATCGGGAGTTCGCTTCTTTTCATGCGGTGGGGGTTTTTGTTTGTTTGCTTTGGTTCCTGTTTTGTCATGATTTTGTATGCTTTCGGTTTCTGATTTTCTGAATTATCGATTTTGTGCTGTATGCAGGGATATGGTCATTATCCATATTTGTCACTCTATTGAAACATTTTACTCTTATATCATATATCTTTCATACGTTGAGGATCGAGAGAGGGAATAAATGTTTTCTGAGAAAACAAGCTAAAATAACACATAATTTCTAGCAAATGATGTCATAGAACTAATATATCGTCATGATTAATTTAAAGGTGCTTAATGATGCTATTGAATTTGAAGACGTTTAACATTTGAACTACTTGGTGAGTGTCACTGCTGGTGGACCAATAATCCCCGAGGGCAATGTAGCCGGTTCCGGGTCGTTTCGCCCCTTTTCCCCTTCGCCCCGGGTCGATTCGCCCTGGGTCGTTTCGCCCCTAAGGTGGGTCGTTTCGCCCCTTTAGGTGGGTCGTTTCGCCCCTCAAGGGTGGGTCGTTTCGCCCCTCCAGGGTGGGTCGTTTCGCCCCTCAAGGTGGGTCGTTTCGCCCCTCAAGATGGATTGTTTTATCTCCTTTTTAATAAAATTTTTCTTCCTTTATTCTCATTTGTTCACCTACCTGCATATTTCTTCACTTATTTATTTCATTAATTTTCTATCTTTTTTTTCAATTTAATTTTTTTGTCTTTTATTCTCATTTGTTCACCTACATATTTCTTTTTCAATTAATTCTTTGTTTGATTAACAACAAGCCATAAAAGTCGCCAATAAACAAATATTAATGTCACAACACAAGCCCAATATAATAGCGTAATTAAATAATTATCAAATGAGGGCGAAACTACCCACCAATAACAACAAAAAAATAAGGGCGAAACGACTCACCATGCAGAGAGAGTATTCCTAAAAAGAGGGGCGAAACGACCCACCTTAAGGGGCGAAACAACTCATCTAGAGGGGCGAAACGACCCACCTTAAGGGGCGAAACGATCCACCTTGAGGGGCGAAACGACTCATATTTGAGGGGCGAAACGACCCACTTTGAGGGGCGAAACGACCCACCTTGAGGGGCGAAACGACCCACCTTGAGGGGCGAATCGACCCGGGGCGAAGGGGAAAAGGGGCGAAACGACCCGGGGGCGAAGGGGAAAAAGGGCGAAACGACCCGACGCCAATGTAGCCAAGTTCGATCAGCTTCGGTTGATCGTCTGTCTCTTCAATGCATTTGAAACTTTCTGTTACAAAATTTCTTGAAGTTTCGAAAACGTGGGTCCTGTAGCATCATGTCCCACTCATTCTGCTACGTCTTTTGGTACATTTTTTGACATAATAATTTTCACACTTTTTAGGTCATATTACATTGTTTAGACTGAGGATCACTGATGAGGGTTTATTACCCGAAACGTGCATGTCTGGTCCATGCTGTAAATTTATCTGGTCTGAAATGATGTTATTGAATTTGAAGACGTTTAACAAAATATCGAGATGGATTCCTTAATGTTGAGTTGCTGGTTGAAAAATTCATTTCAGAAGCGCCTTCTGGTTATATTTTTTTAAATTTAGATTTGTGCATTTACTTAAAAGAGAGTAAGGTTACATACTCTATCCAAATTCAATGATATTTTTCTCAAATACTAGAAATTTTCCTATCCTTGTATTAATAACCATACACATACCTTTAAGCATTTTTAATGCGTTGATATTCTGAACTTGTTTCCAACGGAATAAAAATGTAAATCTTATGGACTGAAATAGCTAGCATTTTTCATTACAGAATAAAATGCATATTCGGAATTAGATTTCCACTAATTATACACGAAGTTTTATTTCTTTTTTTATAAAGTGTTTTTCTTCGACTGAAATGCGACATCTATTTGATTTCAATAGTTTATTTGATTGATCTTACTGCTTTTGATGTTTTTATGAAAAAAAATTAGATTTTTCTATGAAACACAAAAGGGGAAGGGCCACGAAGCCCGATATTGGTTCTAATTTTGAACATTGATAAGAAGGATCAAAGATAGACACCATCACTATCGAAAATGCGTCAGAATCATCAAACGCCTTTTATACCGTGGGTATGATCCAAATGTCACCAGACGGACACTAGGCTTGGTACTTGACCAATCTACAGTCTTGTACAATGTAAACGTCTTCAAATTGAATAGCACCATTTAAGAACAGATAAATTGGCAACGTGGACCAGACATGCACGTTTCGGGTACTTAACCCTCATCAGTGATCCTAAATCTAAACAATGTAATATGCCAAAAAAGTATAAAAGTTACTATGTCGAAAAAGTGCACCGAAAGACGTAGCAGGATGGGTGGGATATGATGCTACAGGACCCACTTTTTAGAAATTTCAAGAAATTTTGATAACAGAAATTTAAAATGCGTTGAAGAAACGATCAACCGAAATTGATCGAACTTGGCTACATGTGCCCTCGGGGACTCCTGGTCCACCAGCAGTGACACTCACCAAGTGGTATAAATGTAAACGTCTTCAAATTGAATAGCACCATTTAAGAACAGATAAATTGGCAACGTGGACCAGACATGCACGTTTCGGGTACTTAACCCTCATCAGTGATCCTAAATCTAAACAATGTAATATGCCAAAAAAGTATAAAAGTTACTATGTCGAAAAAGTGCACCGAAAGACGTAGTAGTATGGGTGGGATATGATGCTACAGGACCCACTTTTTAGAAATTTCAAGCGCATTCTTAAAACTTACACTCTGACTGACTGTGACGACGGGACTCCATGACTGGCCCTGTCCAAACCTCTTTAGAGAAGACAGGGCCCCGACCACCTGTCCTCTCTGAATGTCAGTCGGACTCCTCGGGTGATAACATACATGAGCTCGCGGCGGCAGAGCACGGATTGTATAACGTACGCCCTCTTTTTATATCCATTTACATATTCATCTGTGTTGCTTGGGCCCCTGCGTTTTGCGGTCTTGTTTGTGTGTGGTCATCTGACAGTGAGGAGGTTGTTTTACACCACGTTCTTCGAGACCTCTGGGTAATCTGAAAAGTGGGAGGGTTGTGCGCACGTAATCCAGGATAACCATACCTTCTGCTATTTCCGTGGCAGATGGCCGTCCTAAGTCGGCACCGGTTGCCCATTGGTCTCGTTGGTTTATGTGTAGTCCTTTGTGTTTGATGTTTCTGTGTTGTGCGTTGACGTTCCTTGTCCCTTACGCGTCTCTTTCTGTGCTTGTCTGCTTTGTGTTTTTGCATTGGGTGTTTTGGGGTTTTACTGTGGGTGCTACAACCTAGTGTTGTTGGAGATCCCCTCCTTTGTTTTGTACTTCATAGAATCTTTAACTGTGATTTGACATTTTGAAACTTTCTCTACTGAATCACGAATTTATATGTTGTAAACATTGCGTTAATCAATAGCTTCACCCCTTTAAAAACACCAAAATTGGTCATATTCCGCGAAAATGATGCGAAAACTACATATCTCTAAAAAAATTAGCAATTGCCGCATGCATTAACTAGAATGAAACAATTATATGTGAAAGATTATCATTATATCTTGTTGTCATAAACGTTTTATCTCAGTTAATGCATGCGGCCACATTGAATTCTTCCAAAAAAGAAAACATTCCAAGCAATTTTCGCCATATTTTGTCAATAACGTCAAAATGAAGTCACTTAATGACGTCATTACAGTAAAATGGCACTATGTTTGGTGATATTTTTCTTTTCATTAAAAGCAGTAAACATTGGTGTGCTTTTAGAAAGATATCAAGTATTCCCCATGGAATTTATTTCTAAAGAAAAATCGAGGGCCGATATAGGGGATTCGTGGCCCCACTCCTTTAATAATTTCAATTAATAAACATGGTATTATAATAAATTTTTACTAAAAGGAAAATTCCTCCCCTTGATAATACCACATAAAAGGTCGACATCGTAACTTAAAAAATATAATAATTCTCTACAACGTTTCAGTTTTAATAAAAAAAAATATCCCAATTTTGAATATATTTTTTTTAAGAAAATGAAAAAAAACCATGTCTGTTGAAAAATGGGCATTGTAATTATTTCAATTATGTTAAGTTGCTAGGCATAAGGAAGGAACTGAACCTAATCCAATTTTTCTCCCTCGCATTTTGCAGAAGAGTCAACTTTTGGACCTAAAAATACGCTTTCTGTATCGACTTTGACTTTGAAAAGAAAGATACTTCCAATAACATCGCATTTACATAATTTTATTTTCATTGTATTAATTTCCAAAAAAATAATATTGTAGCCGATTTTCCCCGTTTTTCTTGCCAATTTAGGGAATATTGCCACAAAACATCACTTTTGCACCTGCCAATTTTCTTTCTACATATTACATATTGAAGAGGAATCATTAGACTTTGATTTCATAAATCAAATGTCTATGTACCTTGAATGTAAGTCAAACTCTCTAACTAGAACACATTCACTTTGGCACTTGGTCACCATCTTGTTGATGGGAGATGTCGATAGTTAATCCTTCATTTTGTTAATTATTAAAAAGTTAATTGAAGAAGTGTAACTGCTTATTGGAAGAGCAGGCATGGAGGCTATTTTTAAAATTATGCATGATACATGATTTGCTACATGCCGGACAACGGAGCGAAATATATAAGAATAACTATCTGACTTTTTCTTTTTTGCCCAAAAATCAACTTTTTTCTACCAAAATACTTGATTCTGTACTGAAATTGAAATTGAGTGTTACTAAAATTGAAAGATAATTTCCATCACGACACTTCAACTTTTTTCCAAATTTTAAAATTTATTCCCAGCAGAATTTTAGGCTTTTTCCTGTTTTCAGTATTTTTCTACTTGAGTGGACGGTTTTGCCCTAAAACACAACTTTCGCACCTGGGTTTTTTCTTACGACACATTATATTTTAAAGAGGAATCTTTAAGCTTTAATGTGAGATGATTTCTAGCCATGTACCTTGAGTGTCAACTGAATTCGAAAACTAGAGCTCTTTTTGACACTTGTTCGCCCTTCTATACAGTCAAACCTTTAATTGACAGTCAGCTTTAGGAAAAACCACACATGACTGCTTAAGACAGGTGACCTTTCATTCAAGGTTGGCAATATAGGGAACCGAAACTGAACTTACCATCTAAGGTACAACTAGCTTGTATTTCCGATCTTTTATTGAACAAGTACAGCAATATGTTAATGAATATCCAAATTAGTGTACAAAATGCATTAAAATAAATATTTCTAAAAGGAAGATTTCAAATATTTAAATATACAAATTTACTTTTTTTGCAAGAAATGGTCGAAGAAAACAGTATAGGAAGTAATTTCGGTCATAATTTTGTTTGACTGCAGGCATCGTTACGAGAGTGGCCGTTGAATTAGGTACTTTTATATAGCAAATCGTGTTGGGGGAGTAAAAAGTGGCCGTTGAGATGGAGTGACCGTAGAAAACAAGTGACCGCAAGGACAGGTTTGAGTGTATATTCATTTTTACAATATAACAAAAAATTGAAATTGATTAAAAAGATTACTTTATTCATTTTTACCATAAATATAGTAGTTTGTAATTGATTATAAGTATGATTATATTAATTTTTACCATAGATATAGTAGTTGATTTAAAGTAAGACTATTTTCATTTTTTCTGATCAATAATTTATTTTTCATTTGATTAAAAGTATAAAAGAGATATATAGTAAGTTTTTAATTGATTTTAATGACTATATTCATTTTTCCTATCAATATCGTAGTTTTTTGATTACTACCGTCAGTCATGACTGACACTATAGTATACTATAATCATTCGTGACCTACTTGCACGGAGTACATAAGATTCTTTCATCAGGAATGCTCATAAGTCTAGGTGACCTGACAAGTGAAAGTCGTATCACATCAATGCATTTTCTTCAGAAAGATGCATCGAAACGTCCTAGACCAATCGCTCATCCTCGGACATTTTCCTCGCTTGAATCGGAATAAACTTAAAAACGGAAAAGCCAAGAAATACAACAGTAACAATGCATGAAACGGATCGTGATTTCTAATATTTTCTTACTAGAATTTACAACATTTAAAGTAGGCTAACTAAAGGCAACCTTTTTGTAAAAGCTAATACTTGTAAAAGAAGAGAAGGAGACCCCGTTGCAGCATCAACAGCAAAACACCCGATGCAAAAACGCAAAAGACGAGTACAGCACGAGACGGAAAAGAGACGACACGACACGAAATGTAGACATCAAACACAAAAGACTACACATAAACCGACGAGACCAATGGGTAACCGGTGCCGACTTTGGACGGCTATTTGTCACGCAAGTACATGTAGCAAATGGTGTGGTTATCCTGGATTACGTGCGCACAACCCTCTCACTTCTCCAATTACCCAGAGGTCTCGAAGAACGTACAATTGTGGTGTAAAACAACCTCCTTGTAAGTATGACTATATTCCTTTTTCCGATAAACATAGTAGTTATAGGTGATTATAAGTGGGACTATATTTATTTGAACCATAAATATAGTAGTTTTAATTGATTAAAAGTATAACTATGTTCATTTGATTCCATCAATATAGTAGTCTTAATTGATTAAAAGAATGACTATATTCATTTTTACTATAAATATAGTAGTTTTAATTGATTAAAAGAATGACTATATTCAATATTACCATAAATATATTGTCATAATGATGTAACATATGTTATTCAGTCCTCCTTATCTTAATAAATTGCATTTCGCTTAAGGTAGAAATATTGTAATTCTTTGGTTATGATAGATACATTGTACATTCTTCTAATGGCTCTTTTCAAGGAGGTTGATAAATAAAAAAAAATCCAAATTTAAACATTTCTTATATTATTTAAAATTCAGGAAAGATAATTCGAATGATATTGAAAGTGCACCAGTTAAATGTATATCATCAATTTCGAAATGATTACATCTGTATGGATAACAACATTTCTACCCACCCCATGAAGGTACTAAAAATAAATAACAGGTTTCATATTTGAATGTAATCTCTATTTTGAAGGAAAGGAGGGGATCTCCAACAACACTCGGTTGAAGCACCCATAGCAAAACTCTAAATCACACAATGCAAAAACACAGAGCAGACATCCATAGAAAGAGAAGGAAACCCAACTCACATCAATAAGAAACATGAACCACAAAACATCACAAATACATGTAAACCAACGAGACCAATGAGCAACCGGTGTCAACTTAGGACAGCCATTCGCCACCCAAGTAACCAACGGTGCGGTTATCCCGGATTACGTGCGCATACCCCTCCCATTTTTCCGATTACCAATAGATCTCGAAGAACGTATCATCGTGGTGTAAAACAAAGTCCAAAAATAAAAAAAAGATATCCACACACAAAGAAGACCTCAAAACGCAGGGGCCCAAGCAACACAGATGAATATGTAAATGGACATAAAAAGAGGGCATACGTAATACAGTCCGTGCTCTGCCGGCTGTAATGAGCTCATGTATGTTTTAGCCGATGAGTCCGACTGATATTCAGAGAGGACAGGTGGTCGGGTCCCTGTGTTTTCTAAAGACGTTTGGACAGGGCCCGTCATGGAGTCCCGTCGTCACAGTCAGTCGGAGTGCAAGTATTATGAATGCGCTGTTACCAGACTGTAGATTAGTCAAGTTCCAAGCCTAGTACCCGTCTGGTATTATTGGGATTATATCAACGGTAGAAAAGGCGTTTGATGATTCTGACGCATCTTCGATAGTTATGCTGTCTACCTTTGATCCTTCTTATTTTGTTAAGTAAGTCATTTTGCCCATTGTTTTGTTTAATTTTTATGTTTTGGTGCACCTTGTTTATTTCAACAGAGGGAGACCTTAGCCTGCAAAATTTCCTATGCAGGATATCTTATTAACCACTTATAAAGTGTTTATAAAATCGGTGGACCCTGTGACCGATTGCCTTGATTCTGATATTTCCTTCTTAAAGTAGTGTCGTTGTACATCAAATCCATATATGCCTCTCACAACATTCACTCAACATTTTCAATTTGAATACGTTTGCATTCAAACGATCTCCATGTATCTATTGCGCAATGAAAGTCCAAATAAATATGTAAAGAGTTATATTTTGTTTGGGGTTTTTTTTTTCGTCAATAGAATGACGTCGTTCAACTGTGATATAATTTTCGTATGAAAAAGCGTCATCATATACGAAAGATATATTTCTAGTAAGCATACGACAAAATTGCGAAACAAAACTAAGTGTATAAAAGAGTACACCAATCTTATTTATTTCCATAAAGGTAAGATGTCTTCAAATTCAATAGTATCATTTAAGAACAGATAAATTTTCAGTTTGGACCAAACATGCACGTTTCAGGTACTTACATGTAACACTCGTTAGTGATCCTCAATCTAATAATATAATATTACCAAAGAGTATGAAAAATATTATGTCCCAAAAGACGAAGCAGGATGGATGGCATATGATGCTACACGACCCACGTTTTAGAAATTTCAAGAAATTTTGATAACAGAAAATTTCGAATGCGTTGAAGAGATGATCAATCGAAGTTGATCGAACTTGGCTACATGTGCCTTCGGGGACTCCTGGTTCACCAGCAGTGACACTCACCAAGTGGTAAAAAATTTACACGTCTTCAAATTCGATAGCATGATATAAGAACAGATACATTTTCAGCATAGACAGAATGTATCCGATCTACTGTGCTACAGTTTCGCTAAGCTTTCTCATGGCAAAATTTGTGGCGAAATTATAAGTCATTGCACAATAAAACGAAAATTTCAACCGCCATATATATTGTCGTTTGATCGAACAACAACTTCATTTTGCATCAGTATAATTATATATTTAGCAATTTGCTCGCCGAGTGAAGGAGGCATAAATGTGCAAAAACGAAAGTATATAAAGTAGAGTCATAGAGCACATGCATGAAGTCAAATCTCTAGAACAATTAGATTGGTGACAATTTAATTCAAAACGAGTTTTGTATGAAAAAGAACTTTTTTTCAAATTTCAAAACATTTTTGTACAGTTTTTACTTCTATTACATCCATGTGCTGTAATTATAAGGAGAAAATATCCTTATATTCTTAAATCTTTAGACTAAGGCAATTATATTGATCACACTGCTCATATTGGAAGTGTCTTTTCAATTTAAGATGGATTGAGTTTACGTTTTTTGGAGAAGACATGCCCCCGACCACCTGTTCTCTCTGAATGTCAGTCGGACTCCTCTTTAAACTGAATGTACTCATTGTCATTATAATTTCATTCAACATTAGGCTGATCGAACTAATCTATGCCTATCACTATCATGAAAAGTCATTTCAGAACGTATATGTCTTTATACTAAGTGAATCCTGTTTGATTAAGTGCTACCCAGAATGCCAATAGGATACATTTAAGACACAGTCGCTGTACTTTGTGCTGATATGTTTGATCGATCATCTTCACATGCAGTGTAATTGAACTTCTGTGTCTGGTGTTTTGATAAGTATTTGGTGTTCCTCGCTCCTGTTGCGTCTCGTGCTGTGTTTTTTTTTTTCTCTGTGTTTTCACTTGGGGTATTTTGATGTCTTGTTGTGGTTGCTGCAATTGGATCATGTAGGAGATTCCTTCGTTCCATTAATATTTACACTTTTTAAAATAATTATTATTTATGTTCTTCTCTCCCTGTAATCGAAGATTCGGGGGCATATATATTTTTTGGTCTACTTGGAAAGAACATAATGCAAAGTAAAACAACATTTTCACGATAACAAACCATCGAAATAAGTGAAAGTGAAATACAAAACCCAATAAGATTAAAAAAGAATCATCATCTGGCATACAAATCATGAACCCCCCCCCCCCCCCCCCCCCCGCACACACACACACACAAGAAGAAATAACACTTACATAAAAGTGAATCTCCAATGGGAATGAAATCAGATGCCCTTAAAGAGTAAGCACTTACGTCATGCCGAAAAGGTCAAAGCAAGTGTATCTTTCAAACTCATTGTTTCATCATAGTTGTACATGTAATATCTCAACCTTAGATAAAATACTAATCCACTGAACTAACCAATACAGTGTGCAATGTATATTCTGACGACTAATTAAAGAAGTTCTCTAGTCGTGGAGATTTTCGTGTATATTACAGTTCATATCAAACTACATTCCAACAATAAATTTCCCCATTATGTAATCTCTCTCAGAGGTGATATAGACCAATTTATATTTTACCACCTTTTCCAATTTCTCAAAATAGCTGTACACACCGGAAGTACGTCAGAAGTGTGTAAAAGGGAACCACGTTTCATAACGCTATATATAGAAATGTACATACATGTAGTGGATACATGTACTAATGTACTTTTATAAATGCCAAAATAAAGGAAATATCAAATGAGAGTGTATGAGTGATAAATATGATAAAAGAGCATTTGATAATGAAACCTGAATATTTACATTAAAACTACTAATATGTACATAATTTATTTATATATACGTACGTACATGTGTTGATATATTTTAAACGACTTCCAGAATCCTAAAGTTTATCTCAGAGAGGGATTCTAAGGCATATATAGATAAAGAAAATCTTAAGGGAATCAACCTTCATTTCCCCCGGAAAGAAAATGGGGGTGGGGGTAAGCCGTCTATTTCGGGGAAAACATACTACATGTACTAGTAAAACAAAGAAAAAATCTGCATTTTTGGCGAATCTAAGGGGTCATGACGTCCTAACCGTCTAGATCACGCTTGTAGATGGTATCCTATTTACAACATTCTATAATTTCCCCGGTAATGATACCACCCGCCTTTGTTGACATTTGTACCTCCCCACTTCCAGTCGGCACGTACATGTACGTACTTTAATAAATATTACCTTCCTTACATTGGAAAAAGCATGCCATGTACATGTTAAAAGAGGGAGAAATTAAGTCTGTGAAATATCAGTGAGAATTAAACTGTAAAAATATGAGTCATCGACATGTTCAATGTACTTATTTTTGTGAGCGGGGAAAAAAGAAAGAACTATACAAGCTTGAATTTTTTTTACATATATACAGGCCCCAAGTGCCGAAAAAAAGTCAGTATGCAACAACTGTTAAAGACAAATATTATAACCACCCCCCTCTCGCCCGAATTTCCAGACATAACTCTCGTCTCCAGGCGCCCCCCAACCCCCTCATAAATAACGATACGATGTTTGACGATTGTTGTTTTCTAAAACAAAATTTTTTATGGAATGTAAACAAATAAATGTCCATCAAATGTCCGTGTGGAACATCGAAATTCGCAACCTGTTACATGTTTACAAAATTTTCGATAAATTGGGGTGGGGACGTAAATTTTAACTGCGCCGGGAAGGAGTCGCGACTGAATTTAGGAAAAAAATATATTTGATAATCATAAACAAGATACCATATCAAATACTTGTATATGTATTCCGGATATCTATTTTCTTATTGTTCTGGGCAACACAGTGATCATATTCTTTTGGAACGGAGAAATTATTATTAATAAATTAAGGCCGTCTTGAATTCTTGTAATGTACCTCGGAAATGAAAATCTCTCTCTCTCTCTCTCTCTCTCTCTCTCTCTCTCTCTCTCTCTCTCCGAGGTTCGTACTGATCGAGATACTCGATCACTTAATGTTAACGAAGAACGCTCCGGCGTTACTTTCCATTTAATTCTGAAACGATTAGAATTTCATTTTATTCAATATACATTACATGATCACTTCTCCCGGTATTGAATTTCAAGAAAGTTATTTTTTTCCTGAAATCCTGAACGGAGCTAACAGACAACTTTCCAGGCCATATCATTTATTTTTTGTCGACCCTAATCATTTAAATTTTTCTACCTTCACAACTTTATATAACTTCAGAAAATGAATTTCATATTATCTGAAACGGCCAAGAAATGTGTCGTCAATTTAATGACATTAATTTTCATTTTTCACCCTGTTGCGGCCCCTCCCCCCTCAATCCTAGAGCTATTTATAAGCTGATTAGAATATCAATTTGAGATCCCATCTAGACAGCTAGGAAAGGCTTTACTTAGGATTTCATATCCTATAAAATTTCGATCTTTCACCCTCCCTTCATTATTTAATATTTTCCGTGTTCATGTAAGTCTTACCAGGAATGGGGAAGAAACCCCCCCCCCTCCACCTGGATGGATCCGACAATGAAATTACACAGGTCTTTTAAAAAAAAACTAATATCTAATTTACATTGAAAATAGTTAAACCGAAAAATAATTATAAATGTACCATATAAACAAAGAGACACATGTACTGTATTATTTCACATTACGTCATCATGTGAATGTGTAGTGTATACACACATCTGACGTCACGAATTTGTACTTTCAATTTCGGCGGAAGTTGCAGACTAGTTCTGTGTTAAATAGCTAGCTTATTGATATGGGCCTATAAATTGCTGTTTCATGGATAAACGAGACAATATATTTTTATGGAACTACCAATACTTTGTAATTTGAGTTTGTCCGAGTAAATGTAAGTGAAAATACCCACGAGTAGAGGACTTCTTTAATATGTCCCATTCATTTGATATATCAAATGATGATATCAAATGATGGAAGTCAACACAAAACCCAAAATCAAAATCCAAAAATCACCATTAGGCGTACAAATTTTCCTGGAAAATATACTTAAAAAGAAAGGGAGGTTATCCCGACAGCTGAACAACTAAAGGTTGTCACTAGACGAGGAAAAGCAGACAAACAGACGAAGACAATATTATTTTAAAGAACAATAATGCTATTTTTTCTGGCTTTGAAATTCAAATATCAACATTTACAGACATATGGTATTCTACCACTCCATCTGTCCTTTTTCTTTTGATGGTGTACCTATAATTGATGGTGGTAATGCTATGGATGGTAGGCCTCCTTTTTTTGGTGGGCCTCCTTTTCCTTGTGGACCTCCTCTAGGCGGACCTCCTCTGGGCGGACCTCCTCTGGGTGGAACTTCTTTTGATGGTGGACCTCCTCTGTGTGGACCGCCACCTCTGCATGGTTGTCCCGATGGACTGAGTCTCCCAGGTATCCCTGGCAGTCCCGGTATCCCTGGCAGTCCAGGAAAGCCTATTAGCCCAAATTTTGCCAACAAGCGAAATATTTCTGGTAGAAATCCTCCAGATCCTCCACCAGACCTGGCTTGGGGACCACAGGGTCCTTCCAACAGAGATGCTAGTTCCTGAATTAGACAATATTGTTTCCAATGAATCTGATTTCCATTTTAAGAAATATGTATCTTCCTTTGATCAACCAGTAACTCGAAAAAATAAGATTTTCTATTGTAGGAATTATCAAATATTCTTATTTCATCAAATTATACTGACATCTTGAAGTCCTTGGTACAAGAAAGAAAGAAGAGCATCTCCAACAACACTCGGTTGCAGCACCAACAGCAAAGCCCAAAAACACCCATTGCAAAAGCACAAAGCAGTAACGCACAGAGACGGAAATGGTACAATCCACGCCAAAATCAGATAGAAGCATCAAACAATAAATGACTACACATAAACCAATGATACCAATGGGCAATCGGAGCCGAATTAGGACGGCCATCTTCCACGTCAGTAGCAGACGGTGTGGTTATCCTGCGACAATGATTTTAAGTCTGAATCAAATAGTATTTTTGATGAATGCAACTTCTGCTTCACCCAAGACAGATTTCAATTGAACTGCTGAAACTGGTGAGAGAGCATGAAGCAGTTCGTGTCTGTCGCAGTTGCGAGTATCAGAAAGAAGGTATGGTGTAATCTAGCTCTTCTTCGAGGTTTTTGTTTACGTCTCTTTCCATGAGACTTATGCCTCCGTTTAGTGTTTGGGCGGATTGAAAATATATATTCATATTTGTTGAAGCCGAGGAAATGTTTCCTTATCAATAGATTTTATCGTTTGAAGTTTGGTGATCCCGGCAAAATCAGCTTGTAGTTTTTAAGGAGCTGTTAAGATAAGGCGTAGAATCGTCACTGAAAAGTCGAAAATGACTATACATAAACCAACAAGATCAATAGGC
This sequence comes from Pinctada imbricata, assembly GCA_033119305.1. Classification (NCBI taxonomy): domain Eukaryota; kingdom Metazoa; phylum Mollusca; class Bivalvia; order Pterioida; family Pteriidae; genus Pinctada; species Pinctada imbricata. Next base: position 32,916,173 of record VSWD01000001.1, on the reverse strand, counting down.
GATCGATGCCGACTTAGGACGGCTATCTGCCACGTCAGAAGCAGCCGGTGTGGTTATCCTGGATAACGTGCGCAACCCTTCCAATGTTCCGATTACCCAGAGGTTTTGAATAACGTACATTTGTGGTGTAATTGTTAAACGTCTTCAATAGCATCATTTAAGAACAATCAAATTTGAAGGTAAAACAACCTATTCACTGTTAGATGACCACACACAAACAATACCGCAAAACTCAGGCGTCCAAGCAACACAGATGAATAGGTTAATGGATATAAAAAGAGGGCGAAACGAGTTCTTGTATGTTATCACCCGATGAGTCCGACTGACATTCAGAGAGGACAGGTGGTCGGGGTCTTTTTTTCTTTTAAGAGGTTTGGATAGGTCCCTCATAGGAATGTTGTTTACGCAAGGAGGGAATCGTATTGCTTTTATAAGTATGTCAATTAATCTTTTGCAAACTTGATTCCTTATTATTACTGCAATAACTGTACTGTAAGCTTTGTTTTCATATTCATAATGTTTTTATATAAAAGAAAGGAGGGGATCATCAAAATCACCAAGGTGAAGCAAACGCTCAAACCATCCAGAAAGCAGACACGCACAAACTGAATCGGAAATGGCACAAGAAATGCCAAATCACATCTAACGATCAAACACAAATGACTATACATAAACCAACAAGACCAATAGGCAATCGGTGCCTACCTAGGACGGCCATCTGCCCCGTCAGTACCAGACGGTGTGGTTAGCCTGGATTTCGTGCGCACAACCCTCCAGAGGAAGACTGGACAAATGTAATGTAATATAACCGCCTCACTGTAAGATGGACATACAAACAAACAGCATGACGCAGGAGCCTACGAAACACACAGATGGATATATTAATGAATAAAAAAAACAGAAGGCTAACAAAAGACAGTCCGTGCTCTGCCGGCGTAAGCGAGCTCATGCATGCGATCATCTAAGGAGTCTATAAGAAATGCAGAATTCATGGTGTTCCGGTTTCAAGTATAGAATTTTTCTCTAGCATACTTAATAGCAAATAAATGTAACTGATTAATATTCAATTTGGTTCATGAATTGCTCGTTAAATTCTACTATGAAATTAACTCATACTAATATTTTTTTTCTATTAATGCAGATCGAAATTGAATTTTATTATGAAACCTGCATCAACAACAAGAACAACAAAAGATCTTTTTCATATCTTCCACTTAAAGAAAATGAACATTTTTTTCTAGAAACATATCACAATCTACTCCCACACTATATGTTGTAAGTTTCGGTATTGCGATACAGATGATTCATTTCAAGAAGAAAAGATATGGCTGCCGCCGTGATTCAAACAGAAAATTACCGTCACAATTTATCTTTGGAATAAGAATAAGCTCGAACAATTCATACATGCACAGTACATTTCTAAATAATTGTAAAATAAAAGGATATCCTTGAAATTCGCGATTCCAAATAAGTGCTATGGATACACTTCCGGGAAAACTCTAGTTGATCGATGCGAAGACATAATTTCTTCATCTATTGGAATCTTCATTTCTTAAAAATAATAAGGGAAATAAAACAATGTACTTTTATAATAGAAGTACATATTATATAACAAAAATCTCACTTCTTCCGCTGTTGGTACAGATCTAGGTTGGCCATTTGCATGATAGCAAAATGCTGTTAACGTTAAAAAGACAAGAATATATTCACTCCACATGGTTGATTTTCCTATCTCCACGTTTGTCTATCTATTACTGCTGAAAGATAGACAGTTAGGCACCTTTCTCGGTATTTATAGCCATGGCTTTATAACAAATTCATAGAGATAGTGATACTTTCTATCGACATTTACAAACAATGTATGAAATTGAAACTATGCAAATGATGATAATTAACACGAAGCGCGAATATATAATTACATACAGCTGTGAATATAGGGTTCAGCATGAAATCTACATGCGTCAGGAGGTTTGTAAATCTTCGAAGATATTGGTTCACCTACTTGCTGCACTGCCTTCTTTTGTTACGTCTTAAAATCCAAGCATCATTGAAGAACAGATAATTTGCAGCATCAACCAGACATGCACGTTTCGGGTACTTATCCCTCGTCAGTGGTCCTTATGTCAAACTATAAAAAATGACTATAAAAAACTATGAAATATCAAACTATAAGACTGTGAATGTTAAGTCCACAAAATACAAAAATAACGAAAGAAGAAACAGATAGGTGGGAAATGGTGCTACAGGGCAAACTTTTCAGAACTTTCTAGAACTGGTTTGTAAACAGACATTTTCGGATGTGTTTGAAGAAACGATCGACCGAATTTAATGAAAATAATAGGACTTAGCTACATGAGCCCTCGGGAAAACATAAACCCCACAGGTGTTATCTTCAAATATCGTCGATATTGAAAACAGAATTCAGATACATGTGCAAGCCATCGCTTACTTGTTAATATTTTCTTTACTCGTACGAAGCTGAATTCATTCAATCTCTGGTCTCTGAAGGTAAAAGATACTTAGCTTCTGACTTCAACTTCACTTACAGATACATAGACGATAATGTTGTCCTACGACACTGATGGTCACATGAACACCTCACTCTATGACAAACGTGACGACTTCAATTTCAGCATTACAAACTTTCCTTTTCTGAGTAGCAACATTCCTTCATCGCCTGCTTATGGCGTGTTCATATCTCAGTTGATACGCTATGCCAGAGCAAGTACGAAATATACGGATTTTGTTCTGAGAGCTAGGCGTCTTTCAGATAAGCTTCTCAGTCAGGGATATGATTGTGACCGACTAACATCGTCACTGAGGAAGTTCTACGGTCGATATGGGGAACTCGTCATACACTATGATGTCCCACTCTCCAGAATAATGGGTGATATTCTGTCGTAGACCATTTGAACCATCCAACCCAAGATTGTACTCTATGTCTTCCGAAATGGAAGTTACCGAATGTGACAGTTCTACCGAATTGAAGCGGCGGGTGTTGCATGCAAGCAGGAGATGCTTACTCTTCCTGGGCACCTGGTCTCACTCTCATATCGGGAGTTCGCTTCTTTTCATATGGTGGAGGTTTTAGTTTGTTTGCTTTTGTTCCTGTTTTATCCTGATTTCGTATGCCTCGGTTTCTGATTTTCTGAATTATCGATTTTGTACTGTAAACAGGGATATGGTCATTATCCATATTTGTCATTAATCCGGCAAATCTTTGATTATTATAAAACAACTCATTGATAGACGCAACATGGAATCGGGAAAAAGACATCAATCATACAATGAAGAGTCACTGTTGAGAATTTCATATTTGAAACACGTGTCTGGTGCATGAAAATTGGTTTGAATTTTTTTCTAAGGAAGTATAGAGTTGGAATACTTCCGTACTATTGCAGAAAAGGCCATTTTTAATTCTTCATTTGAATAGGACATAAATGCTTCCAAATAAAGGGTCATTGCCAAGTCCAGCTATTGTCTTAAGATTTTTATCCATTCTAGTTGGTTTATGTTTATTCTTTAGTATTCGTTGGTTTGATGACAAATATGGATAATGACCCTATCCCTATAGCGCTATTTACAGCACAAAATCGATAATTCAGAAAATCAGAAACCGAAGGCATACAAAATCAGGATAAAACAGGAACCAAAGCAAACAAACAAAAACCTCCACCACATGAAAAGAAGCGAATTCCCGATATGGGAATGAGACCGGGTGCCCAGGAAGAGTCAGCATCTCCTGCTTGCATGCAACACCCGTCGCTTCAATTCGGTAGAATTGTCACATACGGTTACTTCCATTTTGGAAGATACAAAGTATCATCTTTGGTTGGGCGATACAAGTGGTGTATGACAGAATACCATGTACCGTTATGGAGAGTTGGACATCATAGTGTATGACGATTTCCCAATATCGACCGTAGAACTTCCTCAGTGACGATGTCAGTCGGTCACAAACGTATCCCTGACTGAGAAGCTTATTTGAAAAACGTATAGCTCTCAAATTAAAATCTTTATATTTGGTACTTGCTTCATTTTCGTGCATGAACATCGACGGCGGATGCGGATAGTCAACAGGGGATGCTTACTCCTCCCGGGCACCTGGTCCCACCTCTAGCTTGCTAGGGGTCCGTCGATGCTAAATTTTGTGTTCTGTTGTGAGTTCTGTTGTTACTGTCGTCAGGATCTTCTTTAACTCATTTGCTCTGGCATAGCGTATCAACTGATATATGAACACGTCATAAGCAGGCGATATTGAAGGGATATTGCTACTCAGAAAAGGAATGTGTGTGATGCTGAAGTTGAAGTCGTAGAGTGAGGTGTTCATGTTTACTTCGGTGCCTTTGTCCCTTGTGCGTCTCTTGATGTGTACGTTTACTCTGTCTTTTTGTTTTAGAAGTCTTTGTGTTATGCTGTGGATGCTGCAAGCGAGTCATTTTGAAGGTCCCCTCCGTTCTTTGATCTTATGTTTGTTAGTGCCAAAAAGATTCTTTTTGTGTACTTTCCGCTTGCACATAGTAATCAATTGGTTAATGGCGCGTTTTGGAATTAATGTACAGTTGTTGGTAGTTGTCAACGTTAGATACCACCTTATATATAAGTTTTGAATACTTTTTCACTTGAACATTAAGAATCTTAAAATAAGAGGCCCATTGAATACTTTTGCACTTGAACATTAAGGATATTAAAATAAGAGGCCACAACGCTCACCTGAAGTGATAGTGGCATGGGTTATTTGGTGGATTCGCTTCCTGTAAGGTTTCGTGATATTCTGTGCAGCAGCTGAAGAGGAGAAGTCGAAAATGTGACAGCCAATCGGAGCCCCTCGGCGGCCATATTTGTTGACCGATCGGCACGATAAACACAATTTTGGAAGAGGACCTTGAGTACTTGCTTCCTGAAGGTTTCGTGATATTCTGTGATGCAGTTACAGAGGAGAAGTTGCAAATGTGTCAGTCAATCAGAACCCTCGGCGGCCATATTTGTTGATCGATCGTAATGAAAAAAAACAAACTTGATACAGGACCTTGAGTTCTTGCTTCCTGTAAGGTTTCACGAAATACTGCGCAGCAGTTGCAGAGAAGAAGACGAAAATACGTCAGCCAATCAGAGCCCTCAGCGAGCGTAACGAAAAACACAAGCTTTGTAGAGGACCTTGAGTATTCCTTTAACAAAGACTCGCAAAAATTATAAGTAATGCGTTTACAAGTAAGAACGGTAATCGCAAATACAAATTTATTGTTGTTAACTATGACAAAACCTCTTTTGTAAAAGAAAAGTCCGATTCTGAATATAAGTACACTGAAACAGATATTATTCAGATGTTAAACTTTTTGATCGACAACATTTTTGTGGGGTTTGGAGGAAAGGTCTTTCAGCAAATTGTCGGAATTCCAATGGGGACCAATTGTGCCCCACTCCTTGCCGACATTTTCCTTTACTCGTGCGAAGCTGAATTCATTCAATCTTTGGTCTCTGAAGGGAAAAGATACTTAGCTTCTGACTTCAATTTCACTTATAGATACATAGACGATGTGTTGTCCATCAATAATCCAAAATTCGCAGATTACCTGAGCAGAATCTATCCTTCAGAGCTTGAAGTCATACGACATTGAGACATGCTAAGACTACATAATAACCGACGAGACCAATGGGCAATCGGTCACGACTTCTGGTGGCCATTTGCCATGCAAGTAGTAAATGGTATTCGAGAGCATTAATGAGTATACGACTATATACGAGTAAGTATCATACGAGAATGCCAGAATATTTCATTGCTTTCGCCCTTCAAATATACCAAAATTTACCATCCTCTTTCAGCATCCTCTTTGGACATAATGTTGTCCTACGACACTGATGGTCACATGAACACCTCACTCTATGACAAACGTGACGACTTCAATTTCAGCATTACAAACTTTCCTTTTCTGAGTAGCAACATCCCTTCATCGCCTGCTTATGGCGTGTTCATATCTCAGTTGATAAGCTATGCCAGAGCAAGTACGAAATATACGGATTTTGCTCTGAGAGCTAGGCGTCTTTCAGATAAGCTTCTCAGTCAGGGATATGTTTGTGACCGACTAACATCGTCACTGAGGAAGTTCTACGGTCGATACGGGGAACTCGTCATACACTATGATGTCCCACTCTCCAGAATGGTGGATGATATTCTGTCATAGACCATTTGAACCATCCAACCAAAGTTGTACTCTATGTCTTCCGAAATGGAAGTTACCGAATGTGACAGTTCTACCGAATTGAAGCGGCGGGTGTTGCATGCAAGCAGGAGATGCTTACTCTTCCTGGGCACCTGATCTCACTCCCATATCGGGAGTTCGCTTCTTTTCATGTGGTGGAGGTTTTTGTTTGTTTGCTTTGGTTCCTGTTTTGTCCTGATTTTGTATGCCTTCGGTTTCTGATTTTCTGAATTATCGATTTTGTGCTGTATACAGGGATATGGTCATTATCCATATTTGTCATTCCTGTAGGGTTTCGTGAAATTATGTGCGTCAGCCAATCAGAGTTATCCGCGATCATTTTTTAAAATGCACGAAAACACACAAACTTGGTAGAGGACCTTGGGTTCTTCCTTCCTTTAAGGTTACGTGAAATTCTGTGCAGCGGTTGCAAAAAGAGATGTCGAAAATGTAAAAAAAAACAAAATGCCAGATGGACCGGGCGCTCTGACAATATCTAACTTTCATGTAAGCTAAAAAGAATTCAATAAACCAGCTTGTAGCATTTTAGATGAAGGTACATTTGTTCTAGAAATGGAATTTTTGTGTACTGGTGGTGATCAATGCCTTTTATGATTTAATACAGTTATTTATAATATTCAGGCTTCATGATGCAGGAACCCAAAATATTTAAGATCAAATTATTATTATGTGATAGTAAGTGTTCGAAATTCCCAGATAACCTTTATTACCTGAATGTGCTATTATAAACATCATGAAGCATTCTTTCTATGGAATAAATAGAAAATCTGGTAGCAAGAAACTGAATTCTTCATGATTCATTGAAATTGAAATGCTAGTACATTAAACGTCTTCAGATGAGCTGATGAGTTAAGGGCCGTTTTTAGCCCTAAATCGCGTGCCGTATATCTTCCGCATACGGTACATATGCAGACAAAAGATAATCATTATTGAAATAAATGTATTTAATGACATTTTTTGTATATTTGCTGTACGATGAAATACTCCCAATATTCTAAAGGTCCAAAGAGATAGGGGGTACTCGGGTAATAAGACTGATAATATCAACAAAAACCTTAAATATTTTTGAATATTTTGGCACAAATGGATAAATATATCTACACTGTATATTGAAAATACAGTTAGAATGTTTTATCTCCTCTAATCGGTAAATAATGATATTCGGAACTTAAAAAATACGATCTTATTTTGTATGTAATGGCGATAATGGCTACAATGTAGCGCGAAGTACAACTTAGCGTAGATATCCACATGGCTCCTGCTTATTTCGTTTCTAATTGTTGAACATTTCATTCGATCGCATTTAGAACACATTCTTGATGGATTAAGGAGGAACAATAGTCTAGTCACATTTTCCATATTTAATCATCTGAAAGTGCCCCCGGGAGATATAGAACCCCACTTTGGCAGAAAATTTGCATCGTGGGTATACACCTCCACTATAATAGTAATTCTGTATATCCGGAGTGGACAAGTTTTGGCCAAAAAATGAGCACTACTTTTTTTAACTTCAGATCTTGATGAGATACCGTATATGTATTAATTTAAGGAATGGTTTTTCTGCAAATTTTCATTCACAAAATTCCACTTTTTTGGGGGAGATATTACGTCTCATCTTATCAGCTCCTATAATGGTTAAATTTAAGAACATATAAAATTACAGTATGGACCAGCAATGCACGTTTCTGGTACTATCTCAGATTCGAAAATAGATAACTTACGTAGCTGATGATTTTAATGTATTCATTTCTATGGGTTTTTGTTTTGCATAAATCGGTATTTTCTCAAACTGTCCGAATCTTACACGAAACTGAACTTTTAAAATTGTATACAATGGATAAAATCGCAGCGCAAAGATTTGTCTGATAAAGGTCATGGGACCAAAACTGTCATGTATATATCAATTTGTCCACTTCTATTCATTTGGATTCTTCCATACTACAAAGAGGAGGACTTACATAGTTTCTGCCTTTTATCCAATGCTTTTTCGAAATCTTCAATTAAATCTAAGAATTTTCCAACTCATTACCTTCTTGAATAAAATTTTTTAACTAATTCAATGCACCTGACACGTGTTTAAGTATAGGTCTACGTAAGAATCAGGCAGGGGCGATTCATCAAACTTTATCAAAACTTCTTATGACAAATATGGATAATGACCATATCCCTGTACACAGCACAAAATCGACAATTCAGAAAATCAGAAACCGAAGGCATACGAAATCAGGATAAAAAAGGAACCAAAACAAATAAACAAAAACCTCCACCACATGAAAAGAAGCGAACTCCCGATATGGGAGTGAGACCAGGTGCTCAGTAACAGTAAGCATCTCCTGTTTGCATGCAACACCCGCCGCTTCAATTCAGTAGAATTGTCACATCCGGTTACTTCCATTTCGGAAGACATAGAGTACAATCTTTGGTTGGATGGTTCAAATGGTCTATGACAGAATATCATCCACCATTCTGGAGAGTGGGACATCATAGTGTATGACGAGTTCCCCATATCGACCGTAGAACTTCCTCAGTGACGATGTTAGTCGGTCACAAACATATCCATGACTGAGAAGCTTAACTGAAAGACGCCTAGCTCTCAGAACAAAATCTGTATATTTGGTACTTGCTCTGGCATAGCGTATCAACTCAGATATGAACACGCCATAAGCAGGCGATGAAGGGATGTTGCTACTCAGAAAAGGAAAGTTTGTAATGCTGAAATTTAAGTCATCACGGTTGTCATAGAGTGAGGTGTTCGTGTGACCATCAGTGTCGTAGGACAACATTATGTCCAAAAATGATGCTGAATTATTTGTCTCTGTAGTTTCTTTGACTTTAAGCTCCGAAGGATAGATACTGCTCAGGTAATCCGCGAATTTTTTATTATTGATGGACAACACATTGTCTATGTATCTGTAAGTGAAGTTGAAGTCAGAAGCTAAGTATCTTTTTCCCTTCAGAGACCAAAGATTGAATGAATTCAGCTTCGTACGAGTAAAGGAAAATGTCGGCAAGGAGTGGGGCACAATTGGTCCCCATTGGAATTCCGACAATTTGCAGGAAAACCTTTCCTCCAAACACCACAAAAATGTTGTCGATCAGAAAGTATAACATCTGAATAATTATAATATCTGTTTCAGTGTACTTATTTTCAGAATCGGACTTTTCTTTTACAAAGTAGGTTTTGTCATAGTTAACAACAATTAATTTGTATTTGCGATTACCGTTCTTACTTGTAAACGCATTACTCATAATTTTTGCGAGTCTCTCTTTCAATTTAGAATGTGGAATTGTAGTGTTAAGTGTCGAAAAATCAAAGGCTTTGATCGAATGGACTCTACTAAAATGAATGATTTTCAGATGTTCTAAAAGTTCCTTCGAATTCTTTAAAATCGACATCTGGTTGATACCACTGCGAGAATATACTGTCGAACAATATTTTTGAAGCCCAGATTTGATTTCAGAAAAAACTTTGGTGAGTAAGATCGATACAGATTTTGTAGAACATTTTGAGGAACCAGCGATGAAACGCTGTTTGTACGGATTCTTGTGCATTTTAGGTATGCAGTATAAGTATGGCAAATCTAAATCTAATTTGTTAGTGTTGGAGCCAAAGGAAGCAAGAACTGATTTGTGTTTATCTATTATTTCAGAGGCGGAAAGGTTTGTTGGGGCGTAAGTGGGATTTCCAGGTGTCAAATTTAAACCCAACTCTTTTACTAGACTGTCGAAATAGTACTTTTTGCAAGTAAATTTGTAATTATTTGAGGCTTTGTCCGCTGGTGTGATGACATAATGTTCTTGGAGGTAGGTAAGCTCTGTGATAACATCAGGGTCTTTAAATATAGACTCGAATCTGGTGTTCACAGTTGTTTTAATCGGTTAATTCTAGATAAAAGTAACCCTCTGATGGATTTTATCCATTCGGAAAGGGTGTCGAGGGTGTCACATTTATTTCTGTTTTGAAATAAATGTGTGGTGCAAATCAAACATGACATATTCATCTCATAATTTATAGAGGATTGTGAAGGCAAAAGTTATCTATATAATTCAACCAATTTTGCTACCCCTATAACTTTCATCACCATCCAAGTATGATGAAAATTCCTTCGAAACATATATATATATATATATATATATATATATATATATATATATGCAAGCTGATCTGAACACATTTCAAAAGAAAAAAGTTCTGCAAAAATTATAAGGTTTTCCAACTGGCTGATCCTAACATGGACCTGTACTTAAGATAGTAAATTCTCATCAGTGGTACTTCAAGCCAAAGTGACTTGTACTCTGACTTACTTATAGAGTCTACGACGAGACTCTATGACGGTCCCCGACCACATATCCTCTCTGAATGTCAGTCGGACTCCTCTGATAATAACATGCATGAGCTCCTTGTAACCGGCAGAACGCGGACTGTATTACGTATGCCCTATTGTGTTGCTTTGGCCCTTGCGTTATGCGGTCCTGTTTGTGAGGTCATCTAACACTTAAGGCGTTTATTTACATCACAATTGTAAGTTCTTTGAGATTTTGGGTAATAGGAACAGTGGGAGAGTTGTGCGCAGGTAATGTAGAATAACCACATCTTCCGTTTCCATTTCCGTGACAGATGGCCGTCTTAAGTCGGCACCGGTTGCCGATTTGTCTCTTTGGTTTATGTGTGGTCTTTTGTGTTTCATGTATCTATGGTGTGAGTTGGTGTTATTTGTCCCTTTAGTGTCTCTTTCTGTGGATGTCTGTTCTGTGTTTTTGTTTTGCATTGGACGTTTGGAGTTTAACTGTTGATGCTGCAACCGAGTGTTGTTGGAAATCCCCTCATTTTTGGCTGATGCGTACGTGAATATTGTTTACACTTAACTAATATCACTTCCTCCAACCGCAAAACACTTGAAAATACTATTCTGTCGACATGCGTCTGTTCTTCCTTTTTATCTGATTTCACCTCTATGTAACCTCTGTCTAGCAAATAATAATTCTCATATGATGAGTGGGTTAAACATTTTTTTATTTAAATACACATCTGCAGCTGTTATTAAGGTGGCTTGCAGCGTTTTCTAGCGTGTTTACCTATCCTCAATTTTACCATTTCAAGAGGGATGTTTTGATTTTCTCATGTGATGGTTTATTTGAAATTGACAGCAATTTATAGACGCTATGATGCTTTAAAGTTACCATGGTGACGTCTTTAATCGAATACTGTAAATCGAGGGTTATATCCCTTATTTATGAAAAACTAGTAACGCTGATATCATGTGGAGTCCACATTCTTGAACATTTATTACCTTAATCATTTCTATATGAATTTTGTAGAGTTTCAAGGACAAGAAAGAATTTTATAGTTGTTTTTACACACTTTTCTGTATGAAAATGCCATTTTGGAAATGCATTAAAATAAAACTAAGTACAATTGTCAATAGATTCGATATTCTCTGTTCGAAAGTAATACAATTTCACCCCAATGAAGTCCAAGATAAGAATAATCGACTGATGTACAAATATATAGATGTTAACTCTGTCATAATATTTTTTTAAAAATAGCATTATATTACACAGAACATCACAGAAAACGATGAAAAGTAGGACTTAGCGTCACTTCATTACGTCAAACGTTTTGAAGCTCGCCTTCATGGTCATCAGATAAAACTAACGTTATCAGTTTGTGCTCTGTTGTGAGTGCTGTTGAGATTATCGTCAGGGTATTCTTTAACTAATTTGCGTCACACTTATGCCTTTTCCCGTGTGGAGCTCGTGAAAAAGTTCCAGGAGAGAGGTTTGACAATAAGTGTTTTGAATATTTTTCGAGACATTGTCTCCATAGCTATTTCTAGACCTAACATCAGACAGTGCATGTATTTTATATATTGTTTCATTTTCGTGCGTGAACGTCGTCGGCGGGTGCGGCTAGACAACAGAGGATGCTTACTCCTCCCGGGCACCTGGTCCCACCTCCAGCTTGCAAGGGGTCAGTCGATGCTCAATTTATGCTCTATGGTGAGTGATGTTGAGATTATAGGCGGGATCTTCTTTAACTCATGTGTGTCACACTTTGCTCTGTGGAGCTAGTAAAAACGTTACCCGCGAGGGGTTTGACTGTAGGTGTTTTAAATACTTTTTCCTGTCATTGTCGCCATAGCACTTTCTGTATATACATAACCTCAGACAGTGCATGTATGACAAATATTGATAATCACCATATCCCTGTATACAGCACAAAATCGATAATTCAGAAAATCGGAAACCGAAGGCACACAAATCCAGGATAAAACAGGAACCAAGCAGACAAACAAAAACCTCAACCATATGATAAGAAGCGAACTCCCGATATGGGAGTGGGACCATGTGCCCAAGAACAATAAGCATCTCCTGCTTGCATGCAACACCCGCCGCTTCAATTCGGTAGAACTGTCACATCCGGTAACTTCCATTTCGGAAGACATAGAGTACAATGTAAACGTATTCAAATTGAATAGCATCATTTAAGAACAGATAAATTGGCAACGTGGACCAGACATGCACGTTTCGGATACTTAACCCTCATCAGTGATCCTATATCTAAACAATGTAATATGCCAAAAAAGTATGAAAGTTACTATGTAAAAAAAAGTGTACCGAAAGACGTAGCAGGATGGTTGGGATATGATGTTACAGGACCCACTTTTTAGAAATTTCAAGAAATTTTGATAACAGAAAATTTAGAATGCGTTGAAGAAACGATCAACCGAAATTGATCGAACTTGGCTACATGTGCCCTTGGGGAATTCTGGTCCAACAGCAGTAACACTCACCAAGTGGTATAAATGTAAACGTCTTCAAATTGAATAGCATCATTTAAGAACAGATAAATTGGCAACGTGGACCAGACATGCACGTTTCGGGTACTTAACCCTCATCAGTGATCCTATATCTAAACAATGTAATATGCCAAAAAAGTATGAAAGTTACTATGTCTAAAAAGTGTACCAATCTTTGGTTGGATGATTCAAATGTTCTATGACAGAATATCATCCACTATTCTGGAAAGTGGGACATCATAGTGTATGACGAGTTCCCCATATCGACCGTAGAACTTCCTCAGTAACGATGTTAGTCGGTCACAAACACATCCATGACTGACTTCTTTAACTCATTTGTGTCACACTTATGCCCTTTGACGTGTGGAGCCCTTAAAAAAGTTCCCCGCGAGGGGTTTGACAGTTAGTGTTTTGAATTTTTTCCCTGACATAGTAGCACTTTCTATATAGACGAAACCACAGACAGTGCATGTATTCTTATATATTTTTTTTCATTTCCGTGCATGAACATCGAGGGCGGGTGCGGCTAGCCAACAGGGGATGCTTACTCCTCCCGGGCACCTGATCCCACCTCTAGCTTGCTAGGGGTCAGTCGATGCTCAATTTGTGCTCTGTTGTAAGTGTTGTTGAGATTATCTTCAGGATCCTCTTTAACTCATTTGTGTCACACTTATGCCCTCTGCCGTGTGAAGCTCGTAAAATTTTCCCCACGAGGGGTTTGACACTATTTTGAATATTTTCCCTGACATTGTCGCCATAGCACTTTCTATATAGACCTAACCTTAGAAAGTACATGTATTTGTTATATTCATTTGTTTCATTCTCGTGCATGAACATCGACGGCGGCTGCGGCTAGTCAACAGGGATGCTTACTCCTTCCGGGGACCTGGTCCCACCTCTAGCTTCCTAGGGGTCAGTTGATTCTCAATTTGTGCTCTCTGACTAGTGTTGTTGAGATTATCGTCAGGATTTTCTTAAACTCATACGGATCAATTGGAATAAATTACTACATACCTACGTACATTTATAAGTTTTTGGATGATTTAAATTCATATCATGAACAGAACTTTTCATGAAACAAAGGTTCATTTAATCATATGACCATTACGCAATTTCTTTGCCAAAAGCAAGGACTGCATTAAGGTAATCACAAATCTACCTATTTTTGGTAAATTATCGAGTCTTGATTCTTATTTGACAAGTCTCCTACCTGTACATCTCACATTTACCCTATTGTTGTACATTTACGCCACTGTTGAGTGAGCCGTAGAGAGTTTACGTTGATGTGTCACATTAGATAGCGGTGCTTACACACGGTCTAACAGGCCGATAATTTATCCAACCAATTCTGTGAGGGCTAGCCAAATCTGAGATAATGATTTGCGTCACTCGAAATTACAATGATGTTTTGTTTTGTGAGATGATATTCTATCGAACGCTTTGTTTAATTTACCTGGATTAAACCAATACATGTTGGTACTGCGTACCCCGTGTAAATCATGAAAATGTAAATTTTGACGTTCAGGAAGAATGAACAGTGCAAAATGTTGTGTATAGAAAAGTAACTAGACTTACTAAACAATTTGATCATAAAAATTCATATATTTTAAATATTGATTAAACATATTTTGGAATACAACCATGTATCATTTCGTTTTGGAGTAAGTATAATTCAGTATTTGTACTCGACAATTCAAGAGGAGGAGAGAGAAAGGAAATCTTTTAGTGATTTTCAATGTTTTTTTAATTAATCTGTGAAAAAGTTATAATATGTTTTGGTGCACGGTCAACGTTGTAGACGGTAATTTACACCTTTCCAGACGGTGCAATAATTTTCATTGTGTAGCAATTACTCGATTTATAATTGAAGTAATGATTGAATGATTGACTGAGTCTTTGACTGACTACCATGAGTAGTTTTCTTAAGCTAGCAAAGAGGAGGCATCCAATCATTTGTGATAATTGTTTAATGGCCTAACAATTGCCGTGCAACAAATGCGTTATTCAACTGCTTCTCGGGCTACCCCCTCGGAGACAGTAGAATAACCCTTACTTAATTACGAATTAAATTTCTTGAAATGTCCATAATTTATAACGATATTTGTTACTCAACTTGACAGAAAATTCATTGAGTACAAAATGAAATAGATGATTTAAATGAGAGAATTTGATTAAGTACCCATGTTTACAATACTATATGGGTATTTTATGCATGAATATGAATTTATTTAATTCGGTCTGTTTAGCTCATTGCTAGTGCACTCAAATGATTTTCTTAAGTCGCGAGTTTAGATTTTAGATTCGGCAAATGATTTTTTGTGACGGGGATAATAAGTCCCTGGTTTTGTCCTAAGAAATGTTTTACCATGAATTCCTCTTCCTACCTACTCCAAATACCACAAGAACCTACTCCAAAGTAGCCCAAGGTGAGCAATAAATATACTTTGCGTTTTGCTGTCTTGTTTGTATGGTCATCTTACAGTGAAGATGTTATACACACAATTGTGCGTTCTTCGAGACCTTTGGGTAACTGGAAAAGTGGAAGGGTTGTGCGCAGGTAAACCAGGATAACCACACCATCTGTTACTAACGTGACTGATGGCCGTCCTAAGTCGGCACCGATTGCCTATTGGTCTCGTTGGTTTATGTGTTGTCTTTTATCTTCGATGTTTGATGCCTCGTTAGCTGTTTCTTGTCTCTTGCTATGTGTGTCTTCTCTGTGTTTTCACTTGGGGTGTTTGGTGTGTTGCTATTGGTGATGCAACCGGGTCTTGTTGGAGATTTCTTATTTGATAAAAATTTCAAGTCTGCCTCTCAAAAAAAAGTTTGAATTGAACGTGCCTTCCATAAATTTAATTACAAGATAGAAAAGCGAAATGAACTAACATCATTAGATCGAGAAAAGAGATGTAATTAAATCAAATAAGTACATAATAATACTTTTGTCTTCCTTTTTCAAATTGAACGCATATGTTCCTGTTAAGCTTCAAAGATTAAGGAAATCCATAATTGAATTTCCATTATAGGTCACGCAGGAATCTGAATCAAATATTGTACTTAAGGAAATTAAAGTAGACGGCTATTTCTCATGCGGTTTTTCCCTCGTTGGCTTATATAATCAATGAATGAATTTAATTTTTATGCAATGTTAATTGTTTTGTCGATTATTTCCCTTTATGAATTTGTGTCGTTTCCTTTGTAAAAGTTGTAATTGGCATGTAGCTGTCAAAAACAAGAACATTTTACATGACGTTATTCCTTCGTGCTCAGATATTTAATTTGTGATGAATTAAATTTAAAGTACGTTTTCACTTAAAAAAATTCATATACCTCAGCTTTTGAAGCATCAAGTACAAAAAGGGCTGCAGACCCTTATTTTATACTAAATATAGATCCATGTGACACGCTTCGTGAAAAAATCCAATAAGGTCACAATGACACTTGCGAATTCAAGTGACCCTGGACGTAGAAGCGGCGGGGCTTCTGGTAACACTGGCACAGAAATTGGATGGGCATGGGCTTCCGTTTAAGACCTACGTACTGTGATACTATATTTGTATTGGATATGCGACATGATTCATGTGGTATATCAAATATTAGTACGGCGCGTTTTGACAGAACCACCAGCAATGCAATGGTATTCTGTATTATGTTCTTTGTGTTGATTTGCAGTTGTGTCATTCTCTCTGTCTGTTTGTCCAATTTTTCTTTTTGCATTGAAATGTTCTGTTTTGTATTTTTACCAAGGTTCGGAAGATTTTTGAAATCTGTTTTCGACTTTTGTGTAGGAATTTCATTCACTCATTCTCTATATCTGTCTCACATATAGTAATAGATTCTGTTGGTCTCAACAGTCTAAAAGTCATGATGCAAACATTACTTTCATTCAAAAAATATAATTGTTCAAATATTCACGTTATGCTACATTATAGGTATAAAAACAAAGTACAAATACAGTTTATGCACCAGAAAACAGGCAGAAAAATATGTTATTGAAAAATGAATTAACTACTGCCTAGCTTGTGATAAGCTTGTACATATCTGTCTCATATACAGTAATAGATTCTGTTGGTCTCAATAGCCATAGTGCAAGCATATCTTTCATTTACTAAATTTTGTTAATGGGTATAAGAAAGGAGGGGATCTCCAACAACACTCGGTTGCAGCACCAACAGCAAAACCCAAAAACACCCAATGTAGGAAGAAAGGAGGGGATTTCCAACACAACTCAGTTGCAGAACCCACCGCAAAACTCTTAAACACCCTATGCAAAAACACAGAGCAGACACCAACAGAAAGACCGCAGATCAGACACGCACAAAAAGAGACGCAAACGGGACAACGAACACTAAGTCACATCATAGAAACAAACGTTACTAGTATACTAATCGCTAATGATTGAAATTATAACATGTATAATGGAAAGACTGAGAACATAAAAAAGATAAGCTTATCATCTGATGTGTGGTGAATAGACAATTTTCATCGAGAAAACAGTTGTATTACACTTCGTTCTTCATTGCATAGATTCTATATTGATGCAGACATTTTCCTTTACATTCTATTTATATTCATATAATTACCAAACGTGTTTGTTTATCTGACTCTAAGCATTTTGATTGGTCGATCGCATTTATTGTGACTTCCGTTATGAGATGATAAAATGTCAAAATTGACCGGAACTACTTTCACACTAACGCAACAGAAATCAAGAATTGTCTAACGCATGAAATAAACAATACAAATGGTCTCAAATAATCCATTAAAACTAGAGACAGTTCCATTTGTCGACTCATAAACATCACAACACAGTTCTGTGAATGTTTGCAGAGATTACATCGGTTGCTACGCGCATGATTTGAAAACTGCAACAAGCGAACATGAACGGCAGTTTGTTGACGGATTTCTTGTGTTTCTAGGGAAATTTTGATTGACCTATATAGAAATGCATGAAAAACTTGTCCTTTATTTTTCTAAAATCATCGTAATTAATCTAATACACATGGATATACAACATGTAGGTTGAATAAATTTGAAAGTACTGAACAAAAGCTACGCAATCGCGACTTACCAAACTTGTCATGCCGATTTCGTTCTGATTCCTAAGAAATAATTTACAGCTGATATTCCAATACCTGTAGATCTTAACAACGTGTTTTTTCTTCACACATAAGATCTACAGGTACAAGAAATGCTGTCTGAGAGTCCGTATAAATCCCAACACAAATTGCTTCATGTTCTTCTTTCAACTGTCATGTCTGCTGCCTTCGATAAACAACGCGTCACAAATTACGTCATAACAGTACAGCAGTAAGTGCAAATAGGTAAAACATGCTGAGGTTCTGAAGGGGGAATCGCTTTTTTTTCCAGACTAAATGTCGGCTTGCTTTTTTTTTTCCTCTCGAACTTTTTTGTTGTTAGGGAACTAGTTCGTACCAGTTTAACATTTTCATACGCCACGTACTCAATCGTTCATTTTCCTTAGAATTTGTACGAATTCAGAATAAATTCATATGTTTGGTAATTATAAGTATTGAATGTTTATTTTTGCCATTTTATTGGATGATGAAATGTCAGTTGTCGTATCACAAATTTTGCGTAAAACACAATTTGTGATACGACAACTGACATTTCATCATCCAATAAAATGGCAAAAATAAACATTCAATTCTTAAGTATTAATGTATATATATTCTCGTTAGTGTTTCAGATCAAAAATAATATTGACCTTATACGATCATATAGATATATTCTAATTTTATTTTTCCATGTATCAATAGAAAAATAACTCTAGGACAAAGTGTTCACTGTTTTCTTCAAATGTTCATTCAAACTTAATAATCAATGTTCAGGTAATGGTTTATATTTGTATGACGGTTGATGGATCTGGAAAATAAAAATAGTGTGCTGTTTCCCATAGACCCTTTCACGTTAATGCCCATTCGGTTCACATTTGTATCTTCGCACGACGATTTTGCCAACAGAACAATAAAATGACGTAAATCTGACGGCTGCATACCACTATTTTGACGTCATTTGATTGTTCTGGTGGGCAAAATCGTCCTACGAAGAGACAAAAGAAAACCAACCGAACGGGCATTAGAGTGAAAGGGTCTATTATGCAGAAAGAAAACTTTTATCAATCTTTAGATTTAACTTAATAGATTTAAATGGTATCAATGCCTGAAAGAAAATTGCGCTTTCAGCTTTCGAAATACATGTGTATGTTCTTTGAAATTTTCGGCCTTATTTTACACTTAAATACGCTTCTGAATAAACCCTACACAAAACTTGAAGCCGCTCGTTTTGGCAAGAGGAAATTAAAAGTCTTTATTGTAGATGGCGCCAGGAAAATCACTTTGGCTTTATTTAAACCGTTTAACATGAAGTACTACTGACGAGGATTAAATATCCGAATCACGTGTCTAGTACATTAAGATTGGTACAATAGAACATATATTTCAATATTTACAAATTGACCAATACTTACGTTAATCATTTTCAGTACTTATTCGTCCTTGTTCGCGCCATCTTCCTATATGGAAAGTTTGAATCAAGAAATTTGATATTACGATTAAATAAATTCTGTGCAATTTCTTCGTCATTACAGATAGATTATTGTGTATGTAGCGGTTTGTGAATATTGTTCACCTAACGGGTCGTTAGACTCGTTACAGGTAGATTATTGTAAATAAATTATGTTCTATTTTATTAGTGGATAATGTCTTTATATTAAGTATGACAAATATGGATAATGACCATATCCCTGCACACAGCACAAAATCGATAATTCAGAAAATCAGAAACCGTAGGCATACAAAATCAGGATAAAACAGGAACCAAAGCAAACAAACAAAACCTCCACCGTATGAAAAGAAGCGAACTCCCAATATGGGAGGTGCTCAGGAAGAGTAAGCATCTCCTGCTTGCATGCAACACCCGCCGCTTCAATTCGGTAGAACTGCCACATTCCATTTCGGAAGACATAGAGTACAATCTTTGGTTGGATGGTTCAAATGGTTGTATTTCATTTGTATTTCATTACAAAGTATACAATGGGGTTTTTTTTTCGGGGGGGGGGCGCTCTTATATTTTAGGCTATAAATTGTCAGCTTTTTTTGTAAGAGATTACTTGGACCCAAATGATTTACTTCAACGTTGTGTTGAAACTGCTGTCAAAGATAGTCTTTCACAATAAATAATTGGCTTTCATCCATTATCTTATGTCATTAATAGAAAAGAAACTTTAATATTTACGGGCTCCTTGATTTTTGGCACGGGTTCCTTGAATTCCATAACTAGGAGCCCGTATGGCTTCTTTAGAATTCTCTGTGAATTTCAAGCCCTGACTGTCCTCGCCTTTTCATGGGAACAAAGACTGCCACACATACGTACATCATCACATGATCGCACCTTATAATTTCGTTTTTTGTGGGATTTCGAAACCCTTAGATGACAATTCCCGTTTTTGTTTTCAGTAACATTTAGACAATGAAGGTCCACCAATGAATTTACTTTTGCACATAGTTCATTATAATTCATTTCCTCTTTTTTAATGTCAAGTTCTAAAGTACTTGGACGTTATTTCGAAAACTTTGATTTTTTTTTTTTCGCGCCACTTTGAGACTGTCGTCAGGATCTTCTTTATCTCGTTTCACCACTATGTTCAAAGAATAACTATTTGTCAATGAATGGCGACCTCCCAAAGACTTTCACATGCTTGGATTTGGTCCAAATTGTGAATCATGTCTTGCAGCCGATAACATTTTTGAGCAGGACTATTAATCTGCATCTACCCAGTCGCCTTGATCATCACGATTCATTGTCTTAGCGGACATGTTATTTGATGCAGATATTTCACTTCTTAATTTTTCACAAAATTCATGGTAACCGTAATTTCGTAAGTCCCATATGTTGCATTCCGCAGATACGCGAGTTTCTCGTCCAGGAGAATTACAATGG
This sequence comes from Pinctada imbricata, assembly GCA_033119305.1. Classification (NCBI taxonomy): domain Eukaryota; kingdom Metazoa; phylum Mollusca; class Bivalvia; order Pterioida; family Pteriidae; genus Pinctada; species Pinctada imbricata. Next base: position 32,895,190 of record VSWD01000001.1, on the reverse strand, counting down.
ACTAACGACGTCCGACATGTTAGACATAATGGTTAAAAGTGACTGTTAAGTATGTATCTGGGTATAAATGTTCTACAAAATTGATAACAACCAATATAAACATTGTCATCGCGGATGGGGTCTGCTACAAACTATAATTATAAGATTAGGAGTACAATGGCGAGGTACACGATGCAGATCCTTATTACTGTAAACATGGCCAATGTCATAAAATCTGTAAAGATGTTAGTAGACCTAACATGATATGAATCAGGAGTGGATCTAGAAAATTGTACACCTTAAACGAGGAAAGAATGAGAAACGATAGGGAATTAGTTTGGTTTAAACAATATTTATTGATTTTCATTTTTCAAAGAACTTTTTTTTCAGGTTGATATTATTTTTTCAATATGAGTTTTTCATAGTTGAACTTATTTAAACTAAAATAAGCAGTAATATTAGTACCCAAAACTGCAACCACCCCTGGTGATTTGCACTGGTCTCATTAACAACTATTAATAGAGCCATTAAAAGTTCATTGTCATCGGGACCATTTACATTAAAGAAACTTTCAAAACCATCTGCAGAAAGATTTACTGATGCAAATATGCAATACACTCAAGCAATTATGAACTACATGCATCAAAAATAGGCACATAAAATGATTTTTTTACGAAGCTGTCTTTAATTCAAGAGAAATGTATTAAAGACATCTAGATCACCAAATATTACACTTAATCTGTCAAATAGATTTCATGGATTGATGCATTGTTACGTTATAGAAGGTGCCACTGATTTAATTTCATTTCGATCTATGGATGCTTACACTGAACATGGCAAGGATGCAACATGTCCAGGCGACATTGTTGTAGCAGACGACACACCTGCTGAGAGAAATCAAAGAGGGGGGGGCAATTTTCTTGGATAATTTTGGTGTAGAGTGCATCTGTACATCCACTTAATCCTGTCAAAGAAAGGAGGGGATCTCCAACAACACCTAGTTGCAGCATCAACAGCAACCTCCAAAAACACCCACTGTAAAACACAAAAATGACACGCACAGAAAGAGACGCAGTAGTACAATGAACGTCAAATCACAGAAAAACATAAAACACAAATGACTACACATAAACCAACGAGACCAATGGGCAAACGGTGCCGACTTAGGACGGCCATCTGCCTCGTCAGTAGCAGACGGTGTGGTTATCCTGGATTACGTGCGCACAACCCTCCCACTATTCCGATTACCCAGAGGTCTCGAAGAACGTACAATAGTGGTGTAAAACAACCTCCTCACTGACAGATGACCACACACAAACAAGACCGCAAGACGCAGGGGCCCAAGCAACACAGATGAATATGTAAATTGATATAAAAAGAGGGCATGCGTGATACGACCTGTGCTCTGCCGGCTGTAGCGAGCTAATGTATGTTATCACCCGAGGAGTCCGACTGACATTCAGAGAGGACAGGTGGTCGGGGCCCTATCTTCTCTAAAGAGGTTTGGACAGGGCCCGTCATGGAGTCCCGTCGTCAAACTGGCATTTAGCGAAGTTCGATCAATTCTAAATAGATCAGACTTTATCTGTTTAATACTCTCTTTCGTGATAATTTGATACATGCATTTTACTAGTATCTGGTTGTTTCATTCATAACGTCTGAAGATTGCAAAGGCTACTTTAAAATATCTAGTACGATAGTTACTTTTTATGAAAGTTCCTTTAAACTATACATTATCATTATTGACACGATAAAATCTCAATTGACTTTTGTTAAAATAAACATAAAAACATAGCATTTTGTATAACTTATTTTTTTTAATTTTAGCGAGAGAGAGAGAGAGCATATTATATTATAAGAATAATTTTCTGTCAAATGATTTTGGAACTGCTTGTGCCTCAATTTGAACCATTTAAACATTGTTAATACATTTACTTATATACTTGATTTCTAAAATTGCATTTTACTTTCTTTCTTCTGTTTAATTATGAATTTTTATATATCTGAACTACAAGTCTCTATAAATGAGGACCGTTATGTTTTGCTTCACCGCACACACTGTCCAGGTAAATGTAATCCCTACCATCTACGAAGAAACTGCACAGAATTTATTTACAAAAATCTACCTGTAACGAGTCTAACGACACGTTAGATGAACAACAGTCACCAACCGCTGCAGACACAATAATCTATCTGTAACGACAGGTATTTAAAACGCCATCGACGATGAAATTGCACAGAATTTATTTAGGCGTAATAAATATGTCTAATACTAGTTCAAAAAGATTTGAAAATCATGTTAATTCATAAGAAAAAGAAATAATTACATTCAGAACCTTTAATCAAGTTAGAGCATG
>VSWD01000001.1:32872441-32892354 GCA_033119305.1 Pinctada imbricata | reverse complement strand
TATATTTCTTGGACCCGTATCGATTTTATGAAAACCATGTGAATTAAGGGGGTTCGAGTATCGTTATTTTGACACTGTCTGGATGGTCAAACTAACTTTATTTTTTCTCTAAACTAAAAATCTATCTTCAGATATTCTAAAAAGCATAAAATATATGCATCATGCAGGGTATCTTTAGGGTCTAATACTTGAACAAAGTCGGGCACTCTTAGTGGAAAATCATGTTTTACCCAAATTTTGAGTATATCCAAGGAAAACTGAATAAAAATGAATATTAGGTATCTAAAATCAAATTTTCTAATGAAAAAGGCATGTTTAAGAACTGCTTGTATTTATTATTAGCAGCAGAAGACAAGACAATTGTAATATTTTGAGAAATAGCAATGGAATTGTAAAAAATGCCACAATTTGCTGGCTAATATTTGATGTCAAAATATGCCAGAGACTATTTTCATATGCCCTTTAATTAAAGGAAACCCCCTACAAGAGTAGTAAGGTACCAATTATACTTCCATGTTTTGACCTTTTATCACCTTTGTCCCAGTTCCTTGAACTTTGAAACAATTTGACCTTGCCCTATTACTGACGTCAACTCCAGTTCCTTGACCTATTGTTGGTAACTAATGACCTGACAGACCTTGCCCTATTACTGACATCGCAACCATCTCCTTGATCTGTGAAAAAAAAAAGACCTAGACCTAAGAGACGATGGGTCATACAAGGTGAGACAACGTCATCATCTAAATTAAGAGGCAATAACCTAGATACCCTTCAATGGTCATGGTTCTATTACATAGTAATAAACTCTGACCCAGGTCTCATATTATTTCCAACTCGAATATTAATAACTAAATTCTTTATTTCTGAAATGTTATGAATTATGTTTCTATCTATTATATCCTTCTTCAGAAACTTGACACAAGAAAAAATATAAATTCACAACTATTTCAAATTAGTTCATAATTACAATTTAACCTTTAACAAGATGGCTGGGTTTCATTCAAGAAGTATGTCCTTACAAACTATTAAAACAGACAGAGAATGTGGAAAAAATGATACATACATAGATACATTGAAACCATTAGACATTGCCACGGACTGTGAGAGAAGTTTAACAGACACTCTTATTTCGGATAATCGGACAATGCACGAAAACATTACCCTCCCATTTCGTGTATTCAGATGGACTGCAATAATACTGATGATGTACTCTGTTGTAGCAGTAATATTTGTCCTTTCATTTCAAAACACAAATTGTCCTCAATCCGTTGACAATATCACGAGGCTACAGTGTAATTCATCATATACGAGTAATATGACAGAATGTACACCGATCCATCATTTTCCCATGACAGACGAATTATACGTCATCATATGCCGTGAAATGAATGATGTCAAAATAGAAATAAATCAGTTTCACGACGGTTCCCCAAGCAAGGAGAGGATACGTTTGAATAAGCAACAGTGGTTGTACCTCAAGCGATCACAGGATCATGTCGACCAGACCATTTACAAAGCAGAGCAAATCAGTGATTGATTAAAGTACATTAAAGTACATATTTTTATCACAAACAAGTATTACATATTTGAGGAAGGAGGGTCATGTCACATTCCAGTTGATCATATCATTTTGAAACAAAAGTTCAGGGTTAATGTACACTATCTTATATATATATATAGATATGATTACTGATCTCCAATCAAACGCAAACTTCACAAGTAGAAGATAAAAGCTTACTCTGAGGAAGGTACCCCCTAACTGACAATATGGAACAAAATCATCAAGAAGTTATCAGAAAAAATTACGATACACTGTTGAAGAAAATGAACTTAAACAAAGTTGTAAAAAATTTACACGATATGAGAATATTGACAAGTGAAATGAAAGAAAAGATCGATAACGAGAAAAGTATTTTTGCTAAAGGTAAAATAATGATAGACAACATTATCCATCGAGGACCACATGCATTTATGGCATTTCGTATGGCGTTGATGAAAGCAGGGGATTATCACCTTGCTAAAATACTACTGGAGGAATCTAAATCTACAAAAGGTGAGGGAACTGAAAAACAATTAGACCGGGATCTTGTCATAGATCTAGACAATGACTCTGACCAAACTGCTGAACAAAGTAAGGAGAGCCTCAACCAGCAGAGATGTATGATAAACTTAGGAGACAACATTTATTTGGTTGTGAAAACCTACAATGGGGATTTAACCATCCACATCCGACAGTTTGAAGAAACACTGGACGGGAAACTTTTTCCAACAAAAAAAGGAGTAATATTTCCTCTTCATCGCTGGGTATTATTCTTAAGTTACGAAGAAAACATCACAAAATGTTTGAAATCACACTCTGACCTGGAGGAGGAGCAATCCTGGCATCTGGGAGGAGGAGTTTTTGCAAAAATCCACCCAGATTACCCTAACGTAAACATACGCCATTTCTGGAAGCCTGAGAATTCAGCTGGTCCGGTGCCAACCAAAAAAGGTGTCATCTTAAATAGGTTTAGATACAATAATCTTCTGGAAGGCATGAAAAAAATCCAAGAAGTCGTTCCTGAGCTGATGAACATAGAGCCGTGTCCTTACAGTGATGATCACCAAAATCAGCAAGGCATGTTAGATTGTAAAGAATGTACCCCTTTTCCCATGCACTCGTATTCTGAAGAATATTGAATAATTAGAAGTGGACAACACCTCCTTGTGTAACTTTTTTTCTGTAAAGTCGTCTATTTGCATCGTTTTAGTATAGAGATACTATTGTGTATGAAATATGAAATGTACAAATGATAGCTTTGATTCAATAAATATATGTGTATCTTATTTATTCTTATATATCTTTTTATTTACATTTTGTATGTCAATGATACACTAGATAAATAAAATAGATCATCTAAAATTCACAAGACTAAGTAATTAAGAGAGGATGGGGGACACAAAATTTTTGTAAATAAAAAGAAAAATTTTAAGTTTAATTCATCATTTATGTCTTCACCATGGTTGACTACATTGAGTATCTTAAAAAACTTTACACTACCCCCGGGAATCCTGGAGCTTTTACAGGTCCTGAGAAGTTATATCAAGTTGTAAAACAAGATGGAAAATACAAAATTGGTCGAAGCAAAATTAAAAAATTTCTCAATAACTTTGATGCATACGGTTTATACAAACCAATCAGGAGAACGTTTAAACGTTCTGCAGTTATTGTAGACACTATTGATTCAATGTGGGATGGAGATTTGGCTGACATGACTAATATTGTGAAATACAATGATGGTTATAAATTTCTGCTGGTTTTAATAGACATATTCAGTAGATTCCTTGTCATGGTACCCCTGAAAGACAAGAAACATCATAGTATTATAAATGGTTTGACAAAAGCTTTCTCATTTGGTAGACAACCGAAAACACTGAGAACAGATAAAGGTAGTGAATTCAAAAACAAATGGGTCAAACAGTTTTTGAAGGGAGAAAATATTCAAACGATTTACACTCAGAACGAAACAAAAGCAAATTATGCAGAAAGGGTTATCAGAACAATGAAAAGTATCATGTACAGGTACTTTAGAAAGGAACAGACACACAAATACATTGATGTTTATGACAGTTTAGTGTCCACGTATAATAGTACACCCCATAAGTCATTAGGTGGAATGGCTCCTAAAGACGTAACACAATCAAACAGTGATGAAGTGAGATTGAAAATGTACCTCACAAAATATAGTTCTCGTTTAAAATCTATACACAATATGAAAAAGAAAGTGACAAAGTACAAATTCAAATTGAGTGATACAGTTCGCATATCACAACTTAAACGACCCTTTCAAAAAGACTACGATCAAAAGTGGACTGAGGAGTATTTTAAGATTACCAAACGTTACAAAAGAGATGGACAGCCTGTTTACAAACTAGAAGATTTAACAGGTGATCTCTTGGAAGGGACATTTTATCAAACAGAGATGCAACGGATTGTGAAAACGGATGATGTTATCTATCGAATTGAAAAGATTTTAAAAAGAAGAGGGCGTGGTCGCAAGAAAGAAGTTTTCGTTAAATGGTCGGGCTGGCCTAATAAATTCAATTCGTGGGTTGCTGAAGGATCATTACAAGAAAGCTCTTCCTAATATAAAGACAGTGAATTATGAGTCTACGTATGATATTATCGTCTACTGACAGTAAACTCTTTTTCAATAATACACCAAACAGTTTCACGGTACAATTAAACAGACAAGTTCAATTTGACGACTACTGGGTCGTTGCATTGACAGAATTTAATGTGTTGAGTAAAGAACAGACTCATAAGAATATAGAAATTTTTGTTTGTTGTGGTATTTGTCAAGAGACATTTGTCGGAGGAAAGGAGATTCCCCTTTTGAGACGAATCATTTTAGATGATACAAACAATATATTTACAACACCTTACTACATACCTGTGAAAATAAGTCAACTTCAACAAATAAAAATCGATATAAGAGATCGACAAGGAAACCATACTTCATTTAAAGACGAAGAAGTGAATCTTACACTACATTTTAAGAAATTTCCATATATTTTATGATGAATAGTAAAACTTACGTCAGTGATCCAAAGATTTGGGAAATGTTTTACAAAAATATGGCCGAGAAAAAGTTCAACCCTTATAACTACAGACCCAAACAAAAAGGGAGAGGATGGAGTTACAAAATATCCTACCGAATACCCGTACGACCTCATTGTACGTTTGACCTTCAACCTAACGTACCACTTGTCACACCTGTAGCTGCAGTGGAGGAAAGAATTAAAGATGAATTTAAAAAAGATAAAAAAGAAGGAAATCCTCATATCAACCCCTCAAAAGATATAAAAAGGAAAGAAAATCTGGAGAGTAATCTCATTCCTTACCAGGAACACAATGTGACCACATCTCAAAAGAAGAAGACAAATCTAAAGAGGACAAGTAATACACAACAATCTGAACATAATAAGAAGTTCAAGACATCACAGGGAGGATTTAAAAAACCTGGTAGAACTGTCAAATATTCTACTCTAGCCGTAGACAGACGTCGAAACATATTTCAAAATGTCATTTCTCAGTAGTAGCAGCACTGCTATCGATCAGCCAATGGAATTGTCTATCTTTGCCGAACCATCTAATCAAGTTGCTGTCGAAAAGACGTATTTCACAGAGGCCAGACCAATATCCAGTATCGAATCAGAGGACACACCTATTGAAATAGTAGTTCCAGGAGCTGGTGCTGAATACATTGATTTAAGAAGAAGCCGTTTGTATGTGAAAGCGAAAATCACCAAAAGCGATGGAACCAATTTAGCGAATGGAGAAAGTGTGGGTATAATAAATTTACCGCTTCAAAGCATGTTCTCACAGATAGATGTCTATCTGAACAATAAGTTGGTTTCCTTTAATACAAATAATTACCCGTGGAAGGCGTACATGAAAACTGTCCTCTTTAGTGGACAAAATGAATTAACGTCCCAAAAGCAAGCTGAACTATACTATAAAGATTCTGGCAATCTTGCAGACGCTAAATCTGTCAGTGGGGGGAATTCAGGGTTGGTAATGAGATATGCATACACAAAAAACAGTCGTATTTTTGAATTGGAAGGAAACCTGATGGAAGATGTATTTGCCTTGGATAAATACTTAATAAATGGAGTCGATGTTTACATGAAACTGTTCAGATCTTCTTCCACGTTCATCATGATGTCTTCAGAATCATCGCCATCCTACAAACTCAAATTGTTAGATGTTATCTATAAGGTCGTCAAAGTGCGCGTGGATCCTGGAGTATTACTACAACATAGTAAACAAATCGAAACAACACCTGCCAAATATCCGATAACCAGAAACGAAGTAAAAATGAATACAATACCTAAATCATCCACTGAATTTTACTGGGATAACATGTTTCCTCAGGCTATCCCTGACCGATTAGTTGTTGGAATGGTGAAACAGAAAGCTGTCAATGGCGATTACACATCTAATCCCTACAATTTTGAACATTTCAATATCACAAACATTGCGTTATCTGTCAATGGAGAGAGTGTACCAGGACGACCTTTACAGATGGATTTTGGAGACAACAAATTGTACATACCAGCCTATGTCCGATTATTTGAAACTTGCGGAAAGTGGAATAAAGACGCCGGCTTGTATATAAGAAGGGACGATTTTGGAAACGGTTATACTTTTTTTGCATTTGATATAACCCCTTGTTTTTTCGATAGTGATTATATAAATCTAATAAGAAGGGGCAACACCAGATTAGAATTAAAGCTCAGCGCCGCTACTACTGAAGCTGTGAATGTTATTGTATTGGCGTCATTTTCATCTTTGTTGGAAATTAATAAATCAAGGGACATCAATTACGTACAACCATGAATTCAGAAGTACTGCAAAATTTTGTGGACAATACCCCCTGCTTAAAGAACTATGTACGTGGTGTATTTGCGTTTAACACTTTACCTAAATACGTGACACTGTATCCAAGTGCCTTTATTGTGAATACAGATCCTATTCCTCTTCCAGGAGAGCATTGGATACTTATTATCATACATACACCAGCAAAAGCAATTTTCTTTGACAGTTTAGGACTGCCACCTGCCTATTACGGGTTTGAAACATTTATTGATAGAAACAGTTCTAGTGTTTATTTCAATACAATTCAAATTCAATCAAAGGCCTCAAAATATTGTGGATTATATGTGTTATTCTTTTTGATTATGATATTCTGTAACAACCTTTCTATCAATGATGTGTATAAATTTTTCACAAATGATGTTATATGTAATGATATTTTTTTACATAGTTTTATGTCTCAGTATTTTGGAATAAATATTTGATATGTGTCATGTGATTATTTTCATTACCATTTGTATTAAAAGGCATCAAACTTGGTAAACATGACAAATGTGTGTATGAGCTTTAACTGTAAAAGTCATGAACTCCGCCACTGAACCTAAAGAAGGGTTGTTGCCTTTCTCATCCCCTACAAGTATATTAATTACTGGCTCAACACAGTCAGGGAAAAGTTATTTCACTAAGCGTTTGTTGGAAAATGCTGAGACTATGTTTGCCATTCCTCCTTGCAAAATTATATATGCCTATACAGAATATCAGTCACTTTTCGATGACATGTTGAGAAGCATTCCAAATATAGTTCTACACGAAGGACTTCCAAGCAAAGAAGAGATTGAACAATATTCAGACGGAAATCGTCATATTATTCTTGTTCTAGATGACATGATGCTTCAAATAGGAAAATCAGAAGATTGTGTGCATCTTTTCACAGTAACATCTCATCACCGAAATGTCAGTGTCATTTTTCTGACTCAAAACTTGTATCCTCCTGGAAAGTATTCCCGAACAATTTCATTAAATTGTCTCAATGTTATTCTGTTCAGAAATTATCGTGATACGAGACAAATAATCACATTCGGTTCTCAAATATTACCAGGGTCTGTACCATTCTTCAAATCAGCCTACGAAACAGCAACACGTCGAAATTACGGATACCTACATGTCTGTTTGGAGCCCAATCAAAACAGGGAATTTCAAATTCGAACAAATATATTTCCAGAGGAAGATATGGTTATCTTTCAACCTATTTAATTTTTTACTCTTTCAATTGGAAAATTTAAAATACGGCATATATAAAAGGTTGAGTACCACTGCATGTCTATTCACTTGTTCACTATGAGTCAAAGGATGAAGAAGCATTTCTCCTTTCTTAGCTTTTTGAACGATGCAAACAAAAAACAACAAAAACTGTTACTGAATAATTTAACGAATGATCAACTCGATGTGATGGGTGAGATTGCATTAAACATTTACTCGGGGGTACTTCCTATCCCGCGTAGTTATATAAGTATGTTGAAACCGTTTCAGAAGCAAATACGTCTCCTAGCTTCGAAAGAGGTTAGTGGCAGGGACAAAAAACAAATTCTTGCAAAACATCATAAACTGGTATCTCTTTTACTGAAACCTGTTATCAATCAAATTAAGAAGGAATAGCAGAATGGCTAAAGAATTAATATTGGTGCCAAAAGTGAAATATGAAAAACTACTGGAAGAGCTTAAGTCTATTAAAAAGGTACATTTAAAGGATTCAAAGAATACATCAGTCCAGTACGAAAACTTAGACGAAGAGAAACAAGACGTGTCATCGATTCTACCTTTGGAGTTGAAAAAAGAAGACGAAAGTTCATATACTCAGAATGAAAGTACAGGATTACAGAATGGACAAGGATTGATTGTGAAAACAAAACGTTTAGGAAAACCACCGGGAAAATCAGCAAAAACAAAAAAGATCAAATGGATGATTTATTGATTGCATAATTCAAGTGATAGATATAAACATACATGAATTATATTATATTTATTTTTATAGATATAATAACAAGAATAAATCTTATTAAATGTATATCCTCTCCACAAAAAAAACCCAAATATGTACATGTCAATTATTGTCATATAAAACATATATTTCCCACACTCAGAAACCGTAAGGCACTGTGTCAAGATCGTCTAATAAACGTCTCTTTGTGTAAACAATTTTGTATTTTTTGTGTTCAACACGATTGTAAAGCTTCCTTTTCAAGGCATGACGCGAAATCTTACACTGGTTTGTTGTTTCTATTGTTTTTAAATCTCTAGTGCATACCATGGTTTTCACAGCTTCAAAATTTATCAATTTTGAATTTTCCCAGTTCATTGTGAAACCTCGTATTTTGCAATGTTCTTTCCCAGATTTTGTTTTGTATGCATAGTTTTTAGGTCCTCCTGACACAAATTCAATTATATGACCATCTTTGGGTTTAATTTCATTTGTGAGTTCTCCTAAATAATTTCCTATTGGTAATTTTTGCAAAGTACTTTTGCCGGTACAACGAAAAATAACGCTATCTGTGTCAAAGTACAACACATCTCTGTCTAGAATGTCTAAAACCTCATACAGACGGAGTCTGGCCCACATAGTTGTGAAGGAGGCTAAGAATATATTCGTTTTAGTGTCAAAAGGCAGAAACACAGGATCATCAGACCATTCTAACTGTATCATATCCTTCGTTATGATATGAAAATTGTGAACATCTTTCCTCGGATCGGTCAATAGTTTGAACATATTTTCAACTTCCGATTCATGAAGGAATCGAGATTGCTTGACTGATAACCTTTGACCGTATTTTCCCCAGAAACTATTTAGACAGAGTTTTGCCAGGCTCCGCAGACCCTTGTTGACTTTAATTTTGTTATAATCAAGTTCGATCCCTTCTTTGATTTTATACTGTCTTATGTACTCTCGTTTTTGTTCCTCTGTATCACATTCATCTGGGAAACCCGATGCTTCTTGTTTAATTTTCAAAAACATATTGACATAATCGCTGAAAAGACCCTTTTCACTTGTGGTTGGATCATACTGGGTTGATTCTTCGAAGTGATATATTTCATATATTTTCAAAATTGTATATCCCTTTTTCACAGCTAGTTGAATTTCAGGAGTACACCATGTGCCTACAACACATCGATCTTCAATTGAACATTTACATTCTGTTTGATTTTCCTCGTCGGCGCAAGTTCGACATAAAGGAAATTTAAGCTTCCCATTCGAAGTGTAGGGAAGCACAGGATGATAAAGTCCTCTTGGTGGTAAAATCTTTACTTTGGCAATTCCAAAGTAGTCTGTGATATCTGTAAAACTATCTACAATGATTTTAGGATGTCCTATAGGGTACCTCATGTATTTATTTGTGTAAGGATATAGACTGGTGAAGTCGAAATATTGAATACTCTCACCATCTTGGGCTTTGTGATAAAGCTTTGTAGCGTTTGTGCGTCCACCAAAAAAGCTGTCTCGAGGCTTCAGACGATCCTGTATGTCCAAATGTTTGATATATTGGTGTAAATCAGAATGTCTCTTGATATCTGCTTGGAATTTGTGTTCCCATTTTGTTATTAATTTGAAACCCCTAGAACGCAACTCCGCCTCTCTTTTCATGGTTATAATATACAATTCCTCCAGAGATTGTTTCGTGGTAGGATGATGTATTTCAATTCTGTTGTTCGGAAAACACGTCGGACAGCCATGAAAAGCACACCCTAGAAGAAAATATATCAAACCCATGTTTAAGAACTACACTTCATTTTTCTTTCTTTTTCAATTTGACCGACATTCCATTTACTCAAACAAAATAAAGCTTGAATTGAAAAAAAAAGATGATGATAATAAAATGAAACATGCAATCAATCAGAAACATACCATAAAATTCATAAATTGTGTTGGTCAATGCGTCGAAGCCATCGCACCTATAATTGGTACCGGGAACTTTGTATTCTCCTCCACGAAGGGCATGTTGTATTTTCAATTGACGTCCCTCGTTTCTCTTCTTTTCCATTTCCCATTCAAGCCATTGTATAGAAAGTTTACTATAATTATCTCTGCTTACATAGCTTTGGGATGGCACTGCTGCGATAGAACTTTTTCGGAATCTTGTATTGCCTATCCTATACTTCATGTCTTGTAGTAATTTCCCAACTGGTATCCACGTGTCATTAAAAAGTAAATATTCCTGGTCATTTTCCATTTTTTGTGCCACCCACTTAGATTTGTCGTTGACTATATCTGTAATTTCTCTTTCTCGTTCCTCTTTTAAGAAAAGAGTTTTGAATATACCCATGCAAACGCTAGCTATAGTTACATAATCAAAAGGATCAATTCCAACAGTGACTTCTTTTAATAAAGCACGGAACTTTAAGCACCCCCGTCTCAAGATATCTACATCGGAACGGCAATATTTTAACATTTCAGATTGAAAGTCAAACGTTTCATTTTCTTTTTCGTTGTACCATCTAAGGAATTCCTTTCTCCTTTCACTGGACATAGTGTTGTAACCGTAATCATCGGGATGGGGGTATTTTCCGATATAATTCTGATTCAACAAAGTATTAAATTTGTGAGGGAAAAACCCTTTACATAATTCTTCTAACTCAAATGCGTCTGGCAGTTTAGCGAGTGGCATTGGGATGAAATTTAAAGAGTCGACGAATGTCAAGTTCAACTTATTTGCAATATGCATGTACATAATTTTGCTCCCATTGTAAATGATCTTATTGGGTTTGATCGCATGTCGCTCAATGAGGGTTTCCAAAATGGGGTATAAATCAAAACTTTTTGCATTGTGGGCAATAAGAACATAATTTGCAATGTGTTCCTGTGTGATATAATTGCAAAATTTAAAGATTGCATCCTCGCCTTGAAACACTGTCTCTCTATGTCCACAGGTCCCCGAACACGGGTCACGTTGAAATTCTTTTGTTTTCTTATCTTTAACACCACAAAAGCCACATCTTCTTCCACAATTAGAACATTTGGAGTTTGGTGTCAGTTCTTCATTTTGACACAGATCACAAGAGGTTTGCATTACGGCAAAATTAACACGGTGTTGTGCTAATCCACAAGTGTTTTCTCTGCAATTACGACAAAGTTTACATGATTTACATGGGGCAGAATTGCCCACACATTTTCGACATCGGATTTTAGAGGGAGAATAACCCTCGTCACAAGTCATTTGTGCATCTTGTCGTGTTTCAAAGTCATAGAAAATAAATTTCTTCCTGGACTTTTCAGGATCGGGCATGGGTTGACTCCTTTGGAAACAAAAATGTTGTCCTACGTAATACATCTGACAGGAAGGACACTTCCATTCTCCACACTCATGATCCTCGGGATTTCTTTCCCCCCTTTTAATGATTTTTTTACAACTCTCGCACTGATAATACAGTTCACATTGTGAGGGATATGTAATTTTACCTTTTGTTCTTTGTCTTTTGTGTCGGTTATAGCATGCCATTGAACGACAAAGACGCCCACAACTGCTACACATAGACGCATCTTTCTGCACACGACATTCAGAATCAAGACATACAGTACACGATGTCTCACAAGAATGTTTATGCTTTGAGTTAAAAGGTTGGTTGCAACTTTTACAAAAATGTTTTCCTTTAAAAAATCCTTGAATATTCGCTATCCCATGCCAGTGTTTCTCTGTTTCATTTTCAATGTGATACAAAAACAGATTGGGCCTATCGTCATTCTCAAAAATGCGTACAAATTTGTCACCAACTTTTGAAGACACAACGAAGATGTTTAGGTTTAAGAGTTGCTCAAAGGCTGGAATATCACTTAAACCTAAATACCTTGTTGTTGGTAATTCCGCAAGTTGACATAGACGTAGACCTAACTCTGAACGTAACTTTGGACGTTTCCTATCCATAAGTTTGTCATAAAAGCATTTTGAAATTTTTTTATGTTTCAAAATCTTATCAAATCTAGATTCATTGTCGTTTTCAGCGAGATTATCAAATTGATCAATGCTCACCCTCTCACAAATCTTCAAATAGCATAGCCCTACAGCTATTGCTAGACATATATTGTTATCGTTTTCTACATAGAATAGAGAACGTTTTTTCTGTATAGAATTTCCGTGACCGAATAACTGGGTTATTGATTGTTTGGCACCACCTTTAGGTAAACTTATGGAACCAACTGTCACAACCATATTCTCATCAATATGGAGATTTTCCTCTGAATTCAGAACTTTAGATATTTCATCCATCACAGTGTCTGAATCAAGCTTTTCCCATGGTTGTAAAGGTACTACAACTGGATTAGATAAATCCGGATGTTGGATTACCACACGTCCAAGGTCGGCTTCGTGTCCTCTAGCTTTAGAAATAATATCATCAAACATTTCATGAAGTCCACTTAGGATATCGTTTAACTTTTTCCCTTGCCATCGTTCATTAAACTTTACTTTGAAAGAAGTGTCTGTTGCTAACGTTGACTTGAAAGTTCTTTTACTACTTTGTTCAATGTAATAAGGTTTTTCATCAGCACTACCTCCAGTCTGTTTTGTTTTTAAACTTGTTGGTGATAATTCAAGCTTACTACATTTTTTTGAGGGACCCGCATCCTGATTGTTACAGTAGGAAAAGTTACACATTTCTTGGAACTCGTCGATCTCGGTGGCCATTAATGATACATTTCTATCCAACAAAAATTGCAATCTATTCAGAACTTGTGGATCATCGCTTAAACCATACTGAAACGCAAAATGTTTAAGTTGTGTGTAATCGTCAAACGAATTCACTAGAGCTGTGAAAACCTGACAGTAGTCAGTTTTGTCAGGATCCATTGCTTCTGTTTGTCTGTCGAGTGTTTGAGCTTTTTGTTTTTGGTATTCTCTCTCAATATTTATATATATATATATATATATGTGGGTGTGGCTGTGTGTGTGTGAGGGTGTGTTAGGGTGAGGTTGTGCATGTGTGTTGATTGGATCACCTTCACCTTCAGTGAAAATAAAATACAGAAACAAAACTCATACGATCACCTTGACCTTCAATATATGACCTTGATGATAATATATTCACAGGTAATCAAGAAGTGTAAATACCCTAAATGAGAGAGGATTTTGTACCTTGAACTTTAAATAATAGTATGTAACACTAATGTATATTAATGACAGCAGCAACTTGAAAAATTGATGACCTCTATGTGAGAGTACATTATTTCTATGCGTCTAAGAAATCACAAAAGACGTCAATTTACAAATGATAATTTAATATCTATATATATATATATATATATTATAATCCAGTAGAGAAGATACAAATATGTACAGACTTTTAACTAATATACCTAAGCAATTTTAAAAGAAAAATCAAACGTCAAAATCAGACCAACGTACATTAAAGGAATGTATCGAAGTCACTCCACTTAGCTCATCCCTCGACCTGCCCTCTTTAAGGTAATATAGTCTTACTATCAAGTTACCCATAGTCCCATTCATTCGGTCATCCCATGTTTGATAGCAGACAGAATAATTTGGAATTACAATGAAATTGATTTTTCTTTCAAAATCGTTGATTTTGATATTGCCATGTTTTTTAAAAAAAAAGAGTATGTATACATAAAATATTTAATTAATGAAACCTTTTTATTTTAGACCAAAGGAATAAAATATTTTATTTTTTGTCCAGGTATAAGTTCTTTTTTTGGGGGGGGGGGTCATATTAGAAAATAAACACAAACATAATTTTTCAATTACTTTAAAAAAAATTTTTTTTTTTTGTATGAGCGGAATATTTGAAAATTAGCGTTAGAAATTGATTTTTAATAATAGCATTTTTCAAAAGAGGTTAAATTTTTTTAAATTGCTAGGGGAGTACCTGGTAATAAAACAAAATATTGAATTTCTATGAATTTAATTAACATAGGAAACTATATCTTCAATAATTTTAACTATACAATTTATTTCCCTTTGAAGGGACAATGCTTTTTGTTGGAGAGTTTGAAACCTCTCCGGCGTTAACATTCTCCTCTCATATGGTGTCCATATTGTGTTAGAGGGTCTGAAAATAAGAAAAACAATATTTATTCAAGAGAATATTTAGATAAAAAGGAATAGTGTTTTCTTTAACTTTGTTTGATAAATAGTAAAACTAAAGAATGTGATTAAATAATAACAAGATATAGTGCATAAACTGAGGAAACAGTTAGTGTATGAGTTTTATGGACAAATTGTGATATAATTACTAGTACAATACAAATTTCTATATGCCTATACTTTAGAATTTTGTCAAAAACTTACAATGAAGTATTCATCATAATGATCCAGAAATATTTTTTGTTAAACGTGAACAACAGACATCAACTCACATTAAAGGCTGTACATAGTCGTCTTCTACTTTTTTTATGATCCTCTTTTTCTGTTGGTGCTCATTTCTGTAACAGACAATTCAACGTCATGTTTCGGTCTATCAAGATTTTCTTTCAAAGTCGTAAAACAATTAACAAATTCAATTGATTTCGTAATTTACATGTAGTTAAAACAATATGTAAGTACTATAACTTACTCTTTGTTCTCAAGCTCTCTCTTATTGTTTTTTGCATCGTTGAGCCTAGTGTGAAAAATACGTACACATGTATATACATAGCATAATTCTATATATGTACGAACATCACCTCTCAAATATTACAATACACGTTTTGGTATTTTATAGGAATGAAAATTAAAAGAACTTACAATGTTTTAAGTATGGATTGTCTTTTCGGCTGACTTCCTGTTTTGGGTGGCGCTGTACAGGTTGCTGGAGCACTGTAGGTTCGTGTTTGAATTGTTGGGTTGAGTGGCGCTGTACAGGTTGCTGGAGCACTGTAGGTGCGTGTTTGAATTGTTGGGTTGGGTGGCGCTGTACAGGTTGCTGGAGCACTGTAGGTGCGTGTTTGAATTGTTGGGTTGGATGGCACTGTACAGGTTGCTGGAGCACTGTAGGTTGGTGTTTGAATTGATCGGTTTGGTGGCGCTGTACAGGTTGCTGGAGCACTGTAGGTGCGTGTTTGAATTGTTGGGTTGGGTGGCGCTGTACAGGTTGCTGGAGCACTGTAGGTGCTTGTTTGAATTGGTGGGTTTGCTTCATGCACTGGTTGTGATCTAGAATAAAAAATAAAAAAGTTACTATTTAACTAACAAACACACGTATTTTGGAATTAATTTGTCAGATTAAAGATTTTTTTCAATTCATTGAATTTAGACTCTTACATGCTTACCGTGAATCAAATTCTTCTATATCCAACCCGAGGTCCCCAAAAATGACATCCCAATCGATATCTCTGTAAATGCAGAAACAGTTTACACCATGAGAGTATTATGTGTGTTTTGGAAAAAAAGTGACATATTTTATACCATTACTCAACGTAAATATAAAAATTGACATTTTTCATACTAATATTAAAGTAATCGACAGAGTTTTTTTTCTTAAAAATAGAAGTTACACATTTTTACATGTTTTTTTTTCTGTACCTATTCATAAGAATTTGGCTGTCAACAACTATAAAAATTACACACTCCCCCCCTTAAAAAAACATATCTCCGTAGTTACACTATTTTCATGTATATTCATAATTTTGTATCTAATAAGTACTACGTTTTTTGAGTATCATACACAAGTAGGTTTAGGCTATTAAAGTTATTTACATATGTAGTGTACCTTCTTACTTACAGAACATTAAGTTTTCTTTAAAAAAACGTCATACATGGAGGAGAATTGTTGTCATTTGAAAAAAGGGTTTTAATATGATTTAAGGTACTTACAGTGCCATCTCTGTACAGTCTTTGCTGTGTACCCTCATTTTCGAAAACTAAGTATCGCCGTCTTTTTATATCAATAACTGACCTTGCTCAAAGGTCAAAGGTAAAGGTTGTAGACCCTTTGCTCCCTAATATAACATTTGGATTACACAAATTGTCTGGAGTCATTGACCCCCCACCCCCAGCTTGATTATTATCATATTGATACTTTGATGTGTTTTATTAAAGTACAAATTGTAATCCATCATTCCACGCTGTCTGCTTGAGTAGGACATTGCATTGAAGTAATTCTAATATATTCTATAGGAAAATACGTATATGAATTATGGTCCAGACAATTACATTTACACAATACACAATACAGAAATCTTGATTGAGAGAGAGAGAGAGAGAGAGAGAGAGAGAGAGAGAGAGAGAGAGAGTATAATAATATTGCTGATTTATAACCCCCCCCCCCCCCCTACCTCTTAATCGGTCACGTAACAACACCTATACATGTATTGCAATATAGGTAGAGTATTGAGAGTATTGTTATAATAATAGTTAATTCACAAAAATGATATGTAGAATTTAGAAATTGAGTGATTTTCCTTCACCCCGTATTGGGTATACGTGTGTATTGTACATAGGTTCTGTGTTCCGCGTAGATTACTTTGATACACAGTATATGTATGTCTCGATCGACGCTGTGTGCATTACAGGTGTAAAAATGTGGGTTTTTTGGATATGCTTACAAATTGTTTTCTCTTTAGTAGATAAAACATTAGGATGTTTTTCGTTATATGAATGTAAACATTTTTCAAGTGTGATAGACTGCACACATCGTGCTTACCCTTGCATAATTATGGACAGGGCCTTGTTGGGTAATGTGATGGAGGTGAAAGTTTGGGGTTGCAACATAAAGGTCCTAGGACTAATAGACAATATCAGAATTGTAGATCGCTATGGAAACACCTGTAGTAAGTACTTTACTTTAATTCCTTTTTGTGCTTTAGAAATTTTAAATCTTTTCTATCACTCTTAGACGTTTCGTTCTGATTCGGAAAGACAATTCGTACAGTAATTTTTGGCTCGAGTCCAAATTTAATTTTATTGCCAATCAATGAAGAAATCAGACAAAGCTGTTTATTTCAATCTGAAATTTTGATTAAGAAAATGATAATTGTTCCTTTGATAGTTACAGATAATAATAATACTTTTTTTATGGTTTTGTTTACAAGTGTCATGCAGCTTTTATAGCTTTTCTCATCTGAGTGTAAGTTTGTTTGATTGAAGTGTTATATAAATACTGGTACATAAATTACACATATATATATATATATATATATATATATACCTTCTACAATAGGCAAAAAAGCTACACAGGGGCATGGAGATGTTGGAACAACATTTTGGAAAACACCGACTACCCCTCCTTTTCTACCATCCACTTCAACATTGAAATCTGGCCTAACAGGTAGTCAAGTTTTTGTTTGATTCTAATGTATACAAAAGTGGTTTTAACTTAGAATGTTATAAAACATATTCATGATGAAATGAAAAAAATTGTACTTTTTTTTAAATAAATAAGATTTTGTACTTTTTTTTTTTAAATAAATAAGATTTTATAACAACTGATAAAAGTATATAAATATATAAATATGAAAAGTACAAAAAATATAACAAGTGACAAACGACACTTAAGTATTTTATATATCAAATTTTGGAAACACAGGTTTATATATATATATATATTAATACTTAATTTTTTTTTTGAAAGACAGTAAAGCTACACAGGGGAATGGACATCATGGAATGACAACATTTTTTAAAACTACGACACTCCCACAGCTATTACCATCCACTTCAAAATTGAAATCTGTCATAACAGGTAGTTAAGTTTTTGTTTAATTCTAAAGTATAGGAAAGTGGTTTGATTAGGCAAGTTCAAAGAATGTTATGAAACATATTGATGATGAAATGATAAATTTTTTTACTTTTTTTAAAATAAATAAGATTTTATAACATCTGATAAAAGTATATAATATATATATATTAATACTTTTTTTAAAAGACAGCAAAACTACACAGAGGCATGGACATGACGGAACGACACCATTTTTGAAAACCACGACAACCCCTCAGTTACTACCTACCACTTCAACATCTGTCCTAATAGGTAATAATAGTGTTAACATGTTCCTTATGTTATTACTGAAATATTTCTCTATGCATTTTGATTAATAAAACTGTCTTGGTATGCGCTTGACATATGTTGAATTTATTGATATGTTGAATTGAAAAAAATTTCAGCTCTTGGTGTATCCCTCCCACTCAACTTAGTAGCTGTTGTGGTCATTATTATTCTTATCGTAAGAAGTAGACGTCAAAGATTGACTTATACACATGCCATTGCAAATGAGGAAGAACTAACTGTGTTTTCTCAATCTCCTGCTGTTCTACTACCTAGTTCACCCATTGCTAGCCGAACGCGATCAAAAGTACGCCAGAAGCTTTTCTAAGGATATACTTTGAATTTTTTTTTTATCTTACTCTACTTTTTTGTTTGTCATATCTTTTGTATGACATTTGAAAGGATATTCATCAATTTTTTTTTGGTTACATTCCATTTATGTTCATAGTAAAGTTACCTCGGCACAAGAGATGTGCAATAATTGTTTTCATTTCTTTTCCACATTCCCTGTTCTAATCCTTGTATGCTTTAACCTTTAGAATATTTTGTCTGAATTTATGTACCTCTTTGACAAATAGAATATATTATGATACCATTTTAACATAATCATCTTTTGATTGATATAACAAATTATATTCAGAATTCTAGTATTACCAGAATGATCTGCTGTTAGAATTTATAAAAGATCTATCTCTATCTACTTTATGACATATTTTATGAAAAAATGTTGTGATGATTCTCTGATAAATTTGTTATTGTCATGTCATTTTCATTTGGATTGCTTTTTAAAAATTTTAGACTTTTCTTGATCTTTTTACCTTTTTATGTGACATATGATATAGAAATACTCATGATGTTTGGTTTTTTTCTAAATATTAGTCATCAGTTGATATTAGCTATAATTTTAGTGTTTTGAAGAGAAATATGTTATTGATATTTGTAATGGATCTACCTCATATCATTTTCATTTATGATTGTTTATTAGGAAAATATGTGTATACAAGGAATGCGTAAAAGTTTAAATGTACATTTTTAAACTGTTGACATGTTTTTTTATTATCATATTTTTATAACTTTTACTATGTGTATTGTAGAAAGTTTTACAAGTTTTATACAATAATTATAAATCATTTATGCATATATATTTTTGATTGATATTTGATACATTGTTTACTGACAAAGACACCAAAAAGGTTTTATGTTTCTTTAACACATGTTTTTTTATTTACTTTACGAGTTTTGTACAATCTTTGTGATAATCATTGTGAATTGTTTATACATATATATTTGTTGATTGATATTCGATTAAAACTTGATTCTTTTGTACAGATGTTTTTTACATATCTTACTAATCCTATATATGATGGAAAGTATAAACTTTTCCTGAGAAACTCTGTAAGGTTCACCTTATAATTTAGCATGCTTTTGGTGTAGTAAGTGGATTTAGATTGATAACATTTAAGAAGTTATCAAAATTGATTACAATTTTTTAATGATATTCTGTAAGTATAATAATCCTATAAAATACAATATGAGTCGAATGATTATGTAAACTTATCAATAGGTATAGGAGTTGGAAACAAAATGACCT